>JAECUM010000451.1:0-256671 GCA_016617855.1 Megalonaias nervosa | reverse complement strand
ATAATAATAATAATAATAATAATAATAACGATGATGATAATAGTAAATGTAAAGCAAGTAAAACCTGGCATAATATTTAATAGAATGTCATCTTCGAATATTGAACAGTTGGTCAGAGATATGTCCCAGGGTTTCTGCACATGAAATGCAGAATTGTGCTGTAAACTGACTTATACAAAAAGCATAATCAATATGAGACGAAAACTTTGAATTTTATTCTTAACTGTTGCTACATGTTTGGTTTTGTTTTTACGTTAATCAGTATTTGCTGGTGGAGTCTGTATGCATTTCAGTATGGGACCGTAGCTGTTCCCTTGACGGTACCTTAGCCAAAATAACCGATAAAATGTTCATATGTAAGGGAACGTTTAGTAAGTTTTTCCCTGATTTGAGAAATCAAAGTGTAAATGGGTCTGTTTTGAAAAGTCATTTAAACTCCAATCAAATGCACCAGGTCGAATAAGAAATATTTGTCATTAGAGAATCAAGGTCAACTAAATATAATACCTCGCAGGCAAGCACAATGGTTTAAAATATAGTATAAATTAATAATTTCCCAGATATGGAATAGTTGTCCTGAACAGCACTAAAGTCAACAGCATATTTTACTTCGTCGCAACTGTATAACATTTATAAGTATAAGGCTTTGGGCACGTAAAACATCCTCTAGGGTTTTCGGGAATGTACCACATCCTCTAGGGCTTTGGGAATGTATCACATCCTCTAGGGCTTCGGGAATGTATAACATCCTCTATGTCTTTGGGCACATATAGCATCCTCTACAGCTTTGAGCACGTATAACATCCACTAGGTCATTGGGTACGTATAACATCCTCTAGGGCTTTGGGAATGTACTACATCCTCTAGGGCTTTGGGCACGTATAACGTCCCTTGAGGCTTTGAGCACATATAACATCCTCTGTCTTTGGGTACATATAACATATTCTATGGCTTTGGGCACGTATAATATTGGCTTTGGGCACGTATATTATCCTCTATGGCTTTGGGCAAGTATAACATCTAGGGTTTTGGGCACCTATAACATCCTCTGTCGCTTTGGGCAAGTATAACATTTTCTAGGGTTTTGGGCACCTATAACATCCTCTATGGCTTTGAGCACGTATAACATCCTCTAGGTCATTGGGTACGTATACCATCCTCTAGGGCTTTGGGTAAGTATACCATCCTCTAGGTCACTGGATACGTATACCATCCTCAAGGGCTTTGGGTACGTATACCATCCTCCAGGGCTTTGGGTACGTATACCATCCTCTAGGGCTTTGGGAATTTACTACATCCTCTAGTGCTTTGGGCACATATAACATCCCTTGAGGCTTTGGGCAAGTATAAGATCCTTTAGGGCTTTGGGCACGTATAACATCTGGGTTTTGCGCACGTATAACAGCCTCTAGGGTTTCGAGCACGTATAACATCCACTAGTGACTAGGGCATTGAGCACGTATAACATCCTATAGGGCATTGAGCACGTATAACATCCTATAGGGCATTGAGCACGTATAACATCCTATAGGGCTTTGCTGACGTATAACATCCTCTAGCTGACAAAAGTCCAAGACTTGTACTTCCTCAAACAGGTTGATTAGTATCAAAAGTCTGCCGTTGTTATTCTGTATTACAGAATTCTCACAAGTAAAATTTGTGATCATAATATTATATTGACATCAGATACATTACATACACTAGAATATATATTTTCCGTGTTCGAATTTCCTTCTCAGTATGTATATATGTGAGTAGGTAGGTAGTTAGGTATGATTAAAAGGAAGGCAGTTGAAAATATTACATTAAGAAGACGTCGGCTGGTGTGTATCCTATGTTAACCTTAAATCTGCACACCTTTATAGTACTGAATAGCGTAACACAAAAGCTAATCTCTTACATTGTTCGGTGTAACTAAAACCCAACTAATGAAAGTAAAGCTGACCTGCTACTGCCAGCTATTCATAATGTAATTTCTGCTCACACTCCGTCACTTATAACAATTAATCGGAGATATACGACAGTTGCACTATCAGAATCTCCCAGCAAACCTCAGGGAGCATACTTGGCCTCCATAAAGATTTTATGTCATGCAAAACAATTTAATCTGATCGGTTTTATTTCCAAAAAAAGCAAAGCTAAAGTCATATGTACGTTTTTCTCTTTCAAAAACTGTCTACATACAAATGTCACACAATGAATTAAATCCTGTATCTCAGATATCGAAACATAATTGATGACAGATGGTAGACCAACTCGAAACGAAATACCTGGTAAAGTGCGTTTACAGGTGTGTGGAAAAAGTGTCGAGAAATTTTACAAAAGAGTCACAAAATCCACATTTATGAGACTCAATAAACATTTATCAGAAAAAAAGGAAAGAAATTCTGATTAGAGAATTTTCAGTATTGTATAACTCCTATTTAACTTCTCATGCCGCACGTACGGGAAAGAAGAAAAAAACAACAGTTTAAACAATTCTCGCATGATGACTGAATGTTGAGTCAGAGTTCGAATTATGCTACTTGAATTTTGGAAAAGGTTTTGTGGAGTGGGTTCTTTGATTGCAGATAGATACGTGAGATATGCAACAACACATTAGAATGCATTTTCTTCATGCAGTCTATCTATTAATTTCAAGCCAGATTTCATTGCATTGCTTGAAAATAGCCACCTCTTTAAATGTGATATTTGATGCAAACGTCTCTTTACCCCATACTAAGATTTAAAACTTCGCCAAAAATAAAAAAGCAATTGCACCGAGTGCGAATCAATTTACAATAAAAAATGTCAGTATAAATTTGAAAGTATTATCGTGTTCTTTTGACTGAGACAAACAGACGTGCAGGAAATTCAGTAACTACACCATAATTTATACTGAAATGTAACAAAGGGTAAATACTTTACAATTGTACTTAAAAACAGGTATATTTGAGAATGCATAGTTGAAAGTGGCATGTCAGTGTGTATGCAAACCAGACACTATAACAAACAAAACATCAGAAAACAGCGTGTCCCACAAATAAAGGAGAGGTCCTCACCGTAACAGTATGTCCTATACAACAAGGATAGATCCTCACCGTATCAACATGTTCTATACATCAGGGAGAGGTCCTCAGAGTAACGGTATGTCCTATAAATGAAGTATAGGTTCTCTCAGTATGCCCTACAAATGAAGGATAGATCAGTTCTTTAACAGTGTGTTCTATAAATGAAGGATAGATCCTTGCCGTAATAATGTGTCCTATTAATTAAGGATAAGTCCTCACCATAAAAGTGTGCCCTATAAATGAAAGCTTGATCATCACCGTAAAAGTGTGCCCTATAAATTAAGGATAGGTCCTCATCGTAAAAGTGTGCCTTATAAACGAAGGCTAGATCATCACCGTAACAAAGTGTGCTCTATAAATTAAGGATAGGTCCTCACCGTAAAAGTGTGCCCTATAAATGAAGGCTAGATCATCACCGTAACAATTTGTCCTATAAATTAAGGACAGATCCTAATCGTAACATTGTGCCCTATAAATAAATGAGATATTCTTACCGTAACACTGTGCCACGTTATTAATGATAGGTCCTCATCATAAAAAGCGCGTCCTATAAATGAGGGATAGGTCCTCACCATAACAGTGTGTACAATGGATAAAGGGTAGATCCTCACCTGGATTGTGTGTCATACAATGAAAGATAGGTTCTCACAGTATGTATTATAAATGACTGATAGGTTCTCACACTGTATACTATAAATGAAGGGTAGATCTTGACCTTAACAGTGTTTCTTACAAATTAAGAAAAAATTCTCACCGTAACAGCGTGTCCTATAAATGAAAGATAGGTCCTCACCCTAACAATGTGTCCTATAAATGATGGATAGGTCCTCATGGAATTCACTTACATTTTCGTTCACCCTAAACTGTGTAATCGAAAACGAAATCTTAAAAAGTTATTATGTAATTGTAAAATATGATAAAAATTAAATATATAAATTTTAAGAGCAGGTGTGATGTTAAATGTAAAAGCTTGCATATAAAGTATCCCCGCAGAAACATATGTGTTCAAAACTAAAGGCAAACCAATGATATTGCAGAAATATGATGTATGATGCATTGTGGATTCTAGAAAACGATATGCTTAGTAGAATGTGACACGAATGGGACATTAGTACAAATTGCTTCGGTACATTTACTTGTAAGTATATGCTTAAGTAATTACTATGGGACAAAGACCAATGTATTTGTAATTATAATCGTAAGTAATTACCACAGGACAAAGACTAATGACATCGACAGGCAGAATGAAACGAGTCTTCGAGATGACATATTAATTTCTGGTGATTTCTTTTAGCGATGTTCAACGAGAAAGTAAACCAGCAATATGAATGGTAGTGTGTGATGTTTTACTGCGCATTTTTCGTAAGAAACGGTTTGCTGATGTAGGGACCATAACATGTAAACGCACAATCAACGTCATATAACCCGTAATTTGCTGATGTATAAAACATAGCATTGCTATGTATATTTAACTTAATACTGTGCTTATCGTTCATCCATGATTGCATGTTGTAAACAATATGTTGACATAGATTTGAGTTCAGAATTTTCTAGGTACAGTCTTGTTTACATACAGATTGGAATTTTTCATTAAAATGATTCACATCTAAGTCTGAGAGAGCAGGTGCAAGGTAATCTAATTAAAATCAAAACTACACTGTCCTACGTGAAGATCTGACAGCGACCGCTTAGGGATCATGTTCTGGTGACCTATATTATAACCATAATCAGTAATTTTTTCAGCCAATCAGACAAAGTCTTATACCTTCGCATTAGGGAGGCTGAGCAGTGTGGCTGAATAGCACCAGTGTGTGCCTAACGATTTGATTCACTTGTGTGACATAGGTTAATTCGAAGGTCACCAGAACATGGCCCCTAAGCGGCCCCTTTCAGATCTTCACGTAGGACAGTGGAGATCTGATTTTCTTACTAAATACCGCAAGTAAACATTATCATATTCATGTAATATTGAATTGAATTCGACTAATTTGTATGGGCAATATTATTCTTAATTAAGTAGGTTGACTCTATCTACCATTAGAGTGTGATCTTCCTGTATGGGTTGTTTTCACTGACGTCACGATAAGGTACACAATTTCCCGAAATGCAACGCGATTAAACAAACGCCGCCATTTTGAGCCCCAAACAAATGGATAGTTGACTTTGATAGTTATGATGGAGAACACAACAATGAAGGCTATGATCCATACTTCTTATCTCGATTCACTTGTGGGTGATGTTCGTGAGAGATACATCCAGAAAACTGCTAAAATACAAATTGATCCATATAAACTGCCTGCTGAGGCTTTCAGCGACGATCGGACGAAATGGCCTGAGGTCAGCTATGTAGACGTTGTCCATTTTTTTATTTTTCAGCAATCAGCATACACCAAGTATCAGTTGAAGAGCAACAAGTCTCTTGATGCATACAAGTTTTTCCAAGACGGCTGGATCCAAGAAATACTGCACAAGGAAATTAATGGGGTTCATTTGTTGAGAGCGTAGGTACTTACACTTCCGTTTTGTTTTGTTTTTTCTCTCTTTTCATAATGTAACTTCAGTTAACTCCATTTTATTACTGCAGTAGCTTGTTTGTGATGACAGATTTTTATAGTTAAAATCAGTTAAAATAACAATAGCATTTTCAATTTTATTCGAACCATTCATCCCTTTGTGAGTTTGCTGTAATCAGACATGTTTAGTAATGGGGTTGATTGATAGTACATGTAAACATTCCTTTTGTACATGCATGGATACATTCGTCATGTACAAAAAGCTAGAGTACTGACGCAATATTGAACATTATATATTGTACTTTGTAATGTTTCCTTCATTCTATATTCCAGGTGACCCACTCTATGCGAGTCAGAGAGAAACCTCTAGAACCATGGGCTATTGTTGCCACAGATGGGAGTATGGAATCAGCACATTGCACATGCATGGCAGGACTGGGGGAATGTTGTACTCGTTGCTGCAGTTTTGTTTGCCTTGGAGACAGGTGCGAGAATATGCAAGGAAGCTACAGTGACTGATGTACCTGCATACTGGATGTTTCCTACTTCAGCTAAATTTGAGACACCATATAAATGACTTAAAGATATGGACTTACAGTTGGCATTAAAAAAAACATCAACTTTCAAATAATGAATCTGTGCACATTGTTTCTGATAAACCAGCAGCGTCAGATATACCATTGCTTACAGCAAATGAGGAGAACCTATTTTGGGATGAACTTCATCAAAATGTGCCAAAGGCTGCCATTCTATCATTAAGAGGCAAGGGCAAATTCTCAGAGAACTTCAAACCTACGTCATTATTTGCAGAGTGGCCAATTGACTTGAGTCGTGTATGCTTATACAGTAAGGATACAAGTTGTTCAGATTCATCATACGAGCAGGTGCTAGAAAAGTGTAGTGCTATAGACATATCTGTTTCCAAGGAAGAAGCATCATATCTTGAGAAGGAGACAAGGATCCAATCAAATAGTCTCTTCTGGCACAGATATCGTACAGGAAGAATAACAGCTTCCAATTTTTATCGTGTATGCCACACTAGCATTTCAAAGCCATCTCTGAAAACAATTTGTGCAATATAGTGTCGCAACAGCCTGGGGAACAAAACATAAAATAACAGCAAAGATGGAATACTCAGCATTAGTTAAGAGTAAACATGTCAACTCCAAATGTGTTATGCCTGAACTCCTATGTAAATATTTTTCACGAAGACAAGTCCTTACAAGGAACAGTTACTGGTGAAGACAACAAAACTATCTCCACTCAGAGTGACAGAAAGTACTGCATTTGTGGTGGTGATGATGATGGAAGAAAGATGATAATGTGTGAAAGTAAAAATTGCCCAAAGAAATGGTTTCATACCAGTTGTATAAAACTCAAGCATGTGCCAAAAGGAAAATGGTATTGTGGCAAGTGCAAATGATGAATATATTTACCAGTGCCCACCATATTATGCTTTCTAAAGCGCTAATATATTGTATATATTACAATGGAAATAGGAAGTAGTTTATAATGCTGATGATGCCAAATATCTGATAAAGCAGTGTTATGTAGATTAGAAATTTACTAATATTGTACATTATCATTTGTTACATTATTCACAAATCAATAAATCAATAATATTTGAAATTATGTCTCTGTTGTATCTTTGAAATATGATAAAGAAAAATAAGGAAACAAGTTAATCAAATGTATCCTCAAACTTGCGCCTGAAGATTTCTTGTTACACTTACTTGCTATGACTATTTTGACATTCAGCAAATTATAAACATAAATGGAATAGAACTAGTATTAGTATGGTACACTTTATTTGCAACTTTACATGTTACATATGTGTGACAAATAACATTCAATGTACACATAATAGTGAGCTCAATAAACTTGCACTGTTTCACTTAAATGGAACAACTGAAGGGCACAAATTTGTTAAACAGCAAGCCACTTGAACAATCTTGTCAATAGTTGGAACTCTCTCTCCATGTTTCAACTTATAAATTCAATGGGGATGATGCCCTCAAAATTTCTGAATTATCGCAACACAAGACCAATAACACGTTCCACATGAATTCGAACTGATGCAATTTTTCTAGTTTTCTCAAATTCTAGTGGATGTAACTGCTTTTCCTCATGTAAAGGTAGGGATAGCTAATTCAGCTTGATAAAAGCGCACATCATCTTCTATGTTGAAGCCTCTGTCAACCATCACTATGTCACCTGGTAATAGATTGTTGAGAACTCCTGATTTCTTTTCGTTATATACTTGTCAGAGGTTCTACCTCCCCATCCATCAGAAATAAATGTAACAACACCTTGAGGGGCAATGCCTATTAGATATTTCACAGTCTGGTTATGTTTGTAATTGGAATATGTGTACACTTTGTTCAGAACACTGCTTGGCTTCTCTGTAAATAATTCAAAACAGTCTAGCACAACAACAACTTTCTCACCAAACTTTTTTCTGAAACACAGAGGCATTGTTTCCCTCAAGTGTTCTCGATTTGGCCATTGCACCAGAGAGCCTAGTTTAATGTAGAGTATAGTAATGGGCAGGAATTCTAGCCTCAAAATTTTTTTAAAAAAAATTGAAAACAGTTACAAAATTAAGGTCATTCATCGTAAAGCTTTCGGTGGAAAAGCAGAGTTAGGGGTCGTCCTAATACTGTTGTCTCTACCTCATAGACGGGGTTACGACATCGTAGCTAGGTGGGTGGGTGTTGTCAACATTGACGGACAACAATAATTCATGCATTAATACCTATTGTTATTCAATACCAAATGATGATTGGTATCATTCTCGGTTAATTCAGACATTCTCATATACATTGATCATGGATCCTCCATTTAACTCTTTAACTTCACGATGTTATTATGCCAGAAGTACATGTGTAACTTTTCTAGGTATTAGCCTCGTTTCCAATTTTGGCACGTTTGGAATGCTCCCGCCGTTATCTCGAATGATAGTTATGGGTCGCTTACGACCTCGTTCACTTTAGATAAAACATTTATTCATATTGCAAATTTTGACCATTGAGAAATAAATACGTTGTATACACTCTTGGCTACCACTCTGGGTTATATAGGTTTTTAGTTACAATTTTTAATTTAGGTGTAGTTTTGTTGCTATCGGTAGCAGAGTACTGTACGGTTGCCCTGCAAGCAAGCGCTCGCAGAATTTTTTTTCCCTGCGAACGGCAGAATTTTCCCTGCGAAGCGCAGAATTCTGCAGAATTCCGCGGGATATATAAAAGGCTTGTCAGCATGTCTACTGGGACCTGTTCGGGTTTCCGAGGGTCACGATAAGAGCTAGAGCGTGGGAAAATCTTTGCCACGAAGAGAAGGACACCCCCCCCCCACTTCATCAGAGAATCAGAGACCTCTTGGAGTTAAGGTCTAAGTTTGACTGGGCCTTTACTCTAATGAGAGTTTATCAGCCCCAGAGAACACAGTGAATCATTGAGTGGTCACCGGAAGTTTGACGGCCAACGCTACCCCGTAACAGTATTGTGAAAACTTCTTTGCACATTAGGTAAAGAAACATTCAAATGATTGGCTGTGTCTTGGAAAAGATAATTCATTCAAAGTTTCACGAGACACAATAGAAATTCATTTTCTTTTGACAGACTCTTACTGTTGTTACTCGTATGTCCCTCTATTAAATTATAAACTAGTTTTAATACACCAACATTGGCAATCCCGTGTAAAATGCTACTTGTTCAGAATTGTCAACATAATATAGAAGCTTGTATAGTCCTTTAAAATCAAACTGTCCATTTTCTTTTGCTTTGATGAGTCTGGACTTGTTATCATCTTCTAGTTGTTTGATTGCTTCGACTGTCAAGTCAGTTTGGATGCCCATTGCCTTTGATATTTCTTCATCTTGATATGCAGGATGAAATGACACATGTTCCATTACTTTTTGATCATTACATGTACTGTCATTCTGTTGATCTGTATTTTCAGCACATTCTGATACGCCACTGGCATTATTCTCCCCGAATTCTATTCATCTCTTTTTCAATGTTAACAGAGATGATACTGAATCTGAAATCTTTCTTTTGTTTCCGCTGGCTGGCCCAATTAAATCTCTCACGAGCTGCTCCTATTGCAGGTGAAGTCATTTCTGTGTAACTAAGATCTAGGGTTGGCAACCATGATGGACTTGTTCTGTCATGCAAATAAGCTTTAACACCTGTAAAAAGAAAAGGAAAGCAACTGAGATTGTGACTTCATTCAAAAGAATTAAATAATGTATTATGCAAGTCAAGAAAAAGGTCATCATATGTCAACAGAAAATGACTAGAACTGTCAATATATAATCCTGATACTCTTAATCAAAAATATAACATTGTCATGTAAAATTTCTTTTATCCAAAACGACTGGTCCCTGCTGCTTGCACTGGGACTTGTAAACCAAGATTATCAGTTAGTATTATAGCTTGGATTAAAATGTCTGTAAAAATCAAGCTAAATATATGTTATAACGCAACTGAAAAATTAATTTTAACATACCTCCGACGAAATGTTTAGAGCAAACAAGCCTTCGTTCCAATCTCTCTTCAGTTTCAATGTCCTTTCTGTTGATAGCCGCCTTCCATAAACGACGTCTTTCTTCAGATAATTTCATTGTTTCTTCACCCTGATCAGTCAAAATTTTCGGTACTTTAAAGAAGCTTACATCTTTTTGTACACCTTTGCACCCGACAACACCACAAATCGGTATTATGGAAAACTCGCTTGTCGTTACACCCGTTGTCAATGGCTTGAGACTCAAAATGGTGGATCTATGCGTACACATTTTCTGCAACGTCACGTGAAAACAACGGATACAGTTTACTAGTGTGCTTGGGCATGGTGGTAATTATTGCATAATAATTGTAAGTAAGTCGAGTTTAACATCAATCATGAAATAAATATACTTAAAATTACTGGAGAATATTTAATTTCACTTTCTCTGAGCTTTCTGGTATTAATAAAAAGTAAATATAAATTAAATTTTATTTTAACGATATTCATACTTTTCCGCTCTGACTGCACTCATATATATGGAGTCCTGTTGACATCACATGACCACAGCTGGTCAATTGGCGCTTATATTTCAAACGGCTAGAGACATTTTCGTTGTTTTGGGGTGTGCGTATTTACTCTTAATATCATTTGTAAATTCACAAATCTACTGATAATGACATGATCAGCAATACTGTTGAAAATAATCCCTGTCAAATTTACACTATTTCGCACAAAAAATGAAATAAAAAGTTCCGCAAAGTAAAGAACCTATAATAATGAACTCTAATATCAGTTGCAACTTAGTGTTTGCGAAAAACAAAAACAAAGTCTGATTCTTCGGCTAAGCATACAGATTCCATTTTGATCCAATGCTTCGCAGCTTCTCTAACAACACAACACTAGGTGGCCGAAATCGCTAAATTACGGACTCCTAGCATATTTCTGACTTTGGTATACCATATTTAGAAAAGCTGTGATAATTTATTTCTTAAAATTATATATGAGAAAATTCTGGCAATTATCCTGTATTTTGCTGTGATGTGTCGAGCACAGCACACAAACGCGCATGAAGTCATTTGTTCTGTATATGCCGAAACAGTATAAAGGAAACTGTTTTCTTAGCAAACCATTCTTCAATGCGACGTCGGATAAGTTAAAATGTAAATAAATTCACTTAATCCGGATGAAACGTATGTACTGGCCAACGCTACAAAATTTACACTAACCGATTCGCAAGTCTGCACCGCCAATGTCTGTAGTGGTACAAGTATTTAAAAAAAAAAAAAAATGGCATTTTTCTCAAGCAATTAGCACTGCTTTGTGTGACGGTCCACCACACCAAAGATAGTATGAACGTAGCTACTCAAGACAGGTGAATCCCCATCAATTAAAACAGCCGCTAATATGGAAACCTATGTCAGCACACAAGCCACAGTTTAACAGTTAATCAGCGCCAAACTTACCTCGGTATCACACCGATACGTATATTGCTTAAACTTACCTAGGTATCACACTGATACTTATATTGCTTAAACTTACCTCGGAAAGTGAAAAGTAACCCAAAAATTTGGTAATATTTTCCAGCATTTCAATCTTATCAATGAATACCGTTACACGCTTTGTTCACGCCATATCAAAGCCATGGAGACTAATAATTTAAAAAAAAAAAAAAAACATATTTCGTTAAAATTTTATTCAGTTAAAATCGTTTTCAATTTAGACCTTCTTTCTTGTGACAAAATTGATTATTACTGAATAACTATATGCAATTTAAATTAAATTTTTTGCTTTAATTTTTATTTCGAAGATCTATATTCACTCTAAATGTATTGACCTCAAACAAAGTGCAGCAAGAAAATCAAGTGTATGAAATAGAAATCACTACCTTATTCCTAGAAATCCTTTGCCTGTAGCCCGATATCACTAGAACAAATGTTATGTTGCTCCTCTTCGAATGCTTTCTTGATAAGAAGTTTTGTAACTTTGTTTAAAAAGATTAAAACTTCAACCAACAGACCTTTTTTTTAAATATTATGACCCATGACAATATCAGATCAACATCATTTCAAGTTCGTTGGGTTATTCTACAATCTTGTACACTCCTACCGGACAAAGCAAACACTGTCACAACTGCATAGTGTGTGTTGTGAAAAGATCCGTTTCCATCTTTTCATCAATCAGCCTCATGTAAATGTGGAGGCATCTGCGTTATGTGCGATTCTAAAGTTTAGTCTTCAGTGTTATTGTTTTATACACTGTTTCGGTAACTGAACATATGCAACTGCGGAACAGAACAAATCTTTGAGTCTCTGCTGCTTTATTTATGTGTTTGTTTCGATGGAGGATGTGTATTACACCTAGAAATGTGTTAGTTGAGCAGAAATGCACCACTACACGCAAAACGTAAGGTGTGACTAATGGACGAAGAGGGGAAACATTATATGCCCGTTCCATATTCGTGGCGACGCTTTATATGATAATCTAATCTCCTTGGCACGAAAGTCAGTCTATGATTCATTCAGACGAATATACAATGAAAGATTGAAATCGTAATCCATGTTAAACGTTGTTCTGCGTGCTGAAAGCTTAAACACAGTACGAGAGTTAAGATAACGTGGCAAGGGCAATACATCAACTTTTCTCACCCACGCGACAGACAAATCTAGCTGTTTTGCTAACCTTACGTTTCTTATCTCAGTCTGGTTGTCTCAGTCAGGTCGTCTCAGTCATGGTGTCTACGCACTAGGAACTACTTTTAAAATAACAAACCCCTGTTGTCTTCTGCTGTGCCTGATGGAATTATTATAAGATCAAACAACAACAACAACAGATATATAACAAAAAGAAATTCACCATAAAACAACTTAAGATCTCTTCAATTTGATAACACACCATACAAAATGTTTTTGAGAGACAAACACATATTCACACTTAGTTATTTGGTATTATGCTATACACAGCATAGCGAATTTTATCCAACCCGTAATTTGGTACATTTTCAGGTCAGCTGTCATTGAATGTAGCTAAAAGTATCTAAATAGTTTTAAATACCTCGTGTAAAACGAATTAGGTACTTTTAGCTAGATTTAATGACACTGACCTGAAAATTGATTGATCTTCAGATAAGATTAAATTCGCGATGCTGTGTGGAACGAACCCATTGCCCTCATTAACATAATCGTATTAATGCGCGTTTACAACAATAATAGCACGTGACACTAGACGATTATGATGCAATACTGCAGCACGTAACAATTATAACTCTTTTTCTTGATATTTTGTTTCTTTTCTAAAAGCAGCATATATAACTAGATTCTACTTAGATAATCATTCCGATTTTCATAAAAGAGTACAAAACCTGATGACCTTTAGACGAGCGAGAGGCAATAATAGTACCTGCTGAATACTGTTTTGAGGGCTATTTTAATTGAAATGGAAAACAAACTGGGTGAGAAAAATAATCTGTCGGTGTTTGTACCAAGACAATGAAATCCCATTCGCGGAGTTATTATTACAATAAAGGAGCAAATTTTGGAAATAGAAGCCAGTCTTCATGGAGAACGATTGGAAAGTGGGGCAGTCAATTTTAACCATGGGTAATGTGTGGCGAGCAAGATGGAGAACGCTTGGAAAAACCAGGGCGGTCCAAAAATAGTCAAGTAACGACTTTATTTATAAAGCGCTTGATTTTATTCAAATATCTCTTGACAAATCAAGTGTGTGTGTGATGTTATTTGGATTTTTAACATAGTTTTAAAAAATTTTCAGCCATATCGCTACGATGTCTGCAGAGTGGCAGTCTAGAACGAGGGCATCATGCCACAGACGTGTAAGCATTATGTCTGACCAAGCCACATTATCCTGACACCAGGCCGACCAGTTCTAACACTAACCTCTTAATGTTGAGCTCCAAGCGAGCAGTTGCTAGTACCATTTTTTTTATAAGTCTTTGGTATGACTCGGCCGGGGTTCGAACCTGCGAATTTGTTGTTTCAGAGGTATACCCGAAATGGTAGATGATTATCTTAATGTAATACTCAAGTTGCTGAATGGTCAACTTCAGACAGACCCACACCGAGTGGTAAACTTCAAACAGACCCGTACGCAATTTACAAACGCAGTTGATAGACCTCTCAGATTAAGAATAAATAAATGTCGCAGGGCTACCAAAAATGAACCCTCACTTGCCTACTATCACCGCAACCCTCTACAAATGCACAGAAACTGATGGGCAGTGATTATGGTTTTAACCGAGACTATCCGATAGAAATTTTGCAACCGCAAAATAACTTAGTAGGAAAAATGTAAATAGAGAAATTTGCCAGTCCGGATGCAAAAGTTATGATTGTATACCTGAAAAAAATCGATAATGAAAGGTAACTGCCAATCGATTTACCGATTGGTGTTAAGTAATGGGGTAGTCTAGACTTTACTTTGACTAGACAAATATTGATATTTTTACAAAACTCCAGTGCTAGTGTGCGTGGCCATGGTAATTCATCTTTCTATGGGGTCAGTTAGGTGGATGAAGAAAATGTAATGGAAGTTGGGAGTGAATCAGAATGGAAATCAGCAGAGCGATGTGTTTTCAGCAAAACAACATAAGTGTTACATACAAAAAGCCACAAAAAGCTTCCAAACAAGACACGTCAAAACACAAACAACCGCTGATCCAGTTCATCGCCAACAGCTAATTCATACACCTGCAGTCTTGACTGTGACTGTAATCAGCCCAAAATAAACCCAAGCCAGTATAACTGTGATGGTCATCAGTCCAAAAGAAACCCAAGCCAGTATGACTGTGATGGTAATCAGTCCAAAAGAAACCCAAACCAGTATGACTGTGATGGTAATCAGTCCAAAAGAATCCCAAGCCAGTATGAATATGATAGTAATCAGTATAAAAAAGAAACCTATGCAAGTATGACTATGATGGTAATCAGTCCAAAAGAAACCCAAACCAGAATGACTGTGATGGTAATCAGTCCAAAAGAAACCCAAGCCAGAATGACTGTGATGGTAATCAGTCCAAAAGAAACCCAAACCAGTATGACTGTGATGGTAATCAGTCCAAAAGAAACCCAAGCCAGTATGACTGTGATGGTAATCAATCCAAAAGAAACCCAAACCAGAATGACTGTGATGGTAATCAGTCCAAAAGAAACCCAAGCCAGTATGACTGTGATGGTAATCAATCCAAAAGAAACCCAAACCAGAATGACTGTGATGGTAATCAGTCCAAAAGAAACCCAAGCCAGTATGACTGTGATGGTAATCAGTCCAAAAGAAACCCAAGCCAGAATGACTGTGATGGTAATCAGTATAAAAAAGAAGCCCATACCAGTATGACTGTGATGGTAATCAGTATAAAAAAGAAACCCATGCAAGTATGACTGTGATGGTAATCAGTCCAAAAGAAACCCAAGCCAGTATGACTGTGATGGTAATCAGTCCAAAAGAAACCCAAGCCAGAATGACTGTGATGGTAATCAGTATAAAAAAGAAACCCAAGCCAGTATGACTGTGATGGTAATCAGTCCAAAAGAAACCCAAGCCAGTATGACTGTGATGGTAATCAGTCCAAAAGAAACCCAAGCCAGTATGACTGTGATGGTAATCAATCCAAAAGAAACCCAAGCCAGAATGACTGTGATGGTAATCAGTCCAAAAGAAACCCAAGCCAGAATGACTGTGATGGTAATCAGTATAAAAAAGAAACCCAAGCCAGTATGACTGTGATGGTAATCAGTCCAAAAGAAACCCAAGCCAGTATGACTGTGATGGTAATCAGTCCAAAAGAAACCCAAGCCAGAATGGCTGTGATGGTAATTAGTCCAACAGAAACCCAAGCCAGTATGACTGTGATGGTAATCAGTCCAAAAGAAACCCAAGCCAGTATGACTGTGATGGTAATCAGTCCAAAAGAAACCCATGCCAGAATGACTGTGATGGTAATCAGTCCAAAAGAAACCCAAGCCAGTATGACTGTGATGGTAATCAGTCCAAAAGAAACCCATGCCAGTATGACTGTGATGGTAATCAGTCCAAAAGAATCCCATGCCAGTATGACTGTGATGGTAATCAGTCCAAAAGAAACCCAAGCCAGTATGATGCTCACTGCTGTAGACTCATCATTTCATGTCTAACTATCCCTGCAGTCTGCACATGATTCACCCACTAATCCACTGCCAGTTGTACAAACGAAACTAGAGATAAATCTTATTAGTGGAGCACAAGGAGAATATGTTATTATAGTTATCAGACAAGGAGAATACGTGATGACAGTTATCAGACGGGGGGAGGTAAATAATGGACATGAAAAATCATGAGTTGGAACATCAAAGGACTATTTGCCACGTTAAGAATTTGAATGGCAATAATCAAGAGACATTAAAATTGCATCATTTCATGTCTGAACTGAAGAGGTGATTTTTCTCCTTGAAGTTTAGAATATTGGTCTCGAATCAAAGTTTCATGACTTAGATGTGATATCTTTACTGGGCCATACATTTCTTCATCAGACAAGATGATGCAAATATTTGAGAGAATTTGGAGGTATATGAATTCGGTCATATGGTTCCATTATTTTATTCAATTATCATCTGATTAAGTAATTAGGGTTAAATTAGTAAAATTATGTAATTACATGCGAAATTATGTGACAAAAATCTCATTTTGGGTGCTGTTTATCTCAGATTTCAATTCATGCAGAGTTTGAGCATTCTCTCTCTCTCTCTCTCTCTCTCTCGTATTTGTATCCGTATCGTGTATCTTACACGTAGTGGCCAGCATGTTACTGTGAGCATACAATGCAGTGTTTTACCGCTTCATTACGGTAGAAAAAACAGCACGATTTCGAGTTATAATGTATGTTCATTAAGGAAAGAATTATGGGCTGCACATCAAATCACTGTCGATGAGCAATCATTAGTAATATTTGCAAACTCAAGTAAGCCTTTCCCTCCAACTCACCACCGTAAGGGAAGGACTTTGTTTCTTTCTTACATTTTAAATAAGTATGTCTACGACTTCATTTACTGGAAACATCTCTCTCTCTCTCTCTTTCTCTCTCTCTCTCTCTCTCTCTCTCTCTCTTCAGCTGGGAGATCTGAATGCGTGAACATCACATAAAGATGATTGTGTAGAACAGGGGTCTCAAACTCAAACCACCCCGAGGGACGCATGAGGGCATTTTCGATAGCCCAAGGGGCGCACCACCTTTGTAATCTCTCATTATACCATGTGACGCCAATCATTTTGCGGGCCACAGGATATGGCTTGGCGGGCCGCGTGTTTGAGACCCCTGGTGTAGAAGATGACACCCTTTTGACAGAATATTTTGATTTTGATGTTGTGACGAACAAATTCAATTTTGTCTTTATCACATGAAGGGCTAATTGAGATACAGTTTAAACAAAGCAAGGCCGAAAACTTTTTGAAATGTGTAAGGGCAATCATCAACTGATATTAAACTGAAAGTTTGGTAAAGATAAAGCTCTGGGTCAGCCTATGGTCCGTAAACTGAAGGCGTGTTATAGATAAAGATCTGGGTCAGCCTTTGGTCCATAAACTGAAAGCGTGGTAAAGATAAAGGTCTGAGTCAGCCTATTGTCCGTAAACTGAAAGCGTGGTAAAGATAAAGATCTGGGTCAGTCTATGGTCCATAAACTGAAAGCGTGGTAAAGATAAAGGTCTGAGTCAGCCTATTGTCCGTAAACTGAAAGCGTGGTAAAGATAAAGATCTGGGTCAGTCTATGGTCCATAAACTGAAAGCGTGGTAAAGATTAAGATCTTTGTCAGCCTTTTGGTCCATAAACTGAAAGCGTGGTAAAGATAAAGATCTGGGTCAACATGTTGTCCATAAACTGAAAGCGTGGTAAAGATAAAGATCTGGAACAGCCTTTGGTCCATAAACTGAAAGCGTGGTAAAGATAAAGATCTGGAACAGCCTGTTGTCCATAAACTGAAAGCGTGTGAAAGATAAAGATCTGGAACAGCCTATTGTCCATAAACTGAAAAGCGTGGTAAAGATAAAGATCTGGGTCAGCCTGTTGTCTGTAAACTGAAAGCGTGGTAAAGATAAAGATCTGGAAAGCCTTTGGTCCATAAACTGAAAGCGTGGTAAAGATAAAGATCTGGAACAACCTTTGGTCCATAAACTGAAAGCGTGGTAAAGATAAAGATCTGGAACAGCCTGTTGTCCATAAACTGAAAGCGTGTTAAAGATAAAGGTCTGGAACAGCCTATTGTCCATAAACTGAAAAGCGTGGTAATGATAAAGATCTGGGTCAGCCTTTTGGCCGTCATACATCTGTTTACTTAATATAACATTAGTGTAGGATAGGAAAATTCCAGTCGAGTGTCAGAAATTTCCTACCGAGGTGGGTTTTTTTCCCCCTCATATACTGAAGCATAATGAAGGAAACTTTTTCTCACATTTCTGAACGATAAATGAGGGTTGCAGTAAAGATGGCGTATTGTGAATACTAATGTAATATTCAAACAGCAAAAGCATCCCTATCTTAAAATAAAGCGTAAAATGTATGGATTACACTAGAAAAATAATGTAAACATTAAATCACGTTTTAACAGATTTTAGCTTCAAAGAACAGTGGCTGAAACGGCCATGGTAATGGGAATACAGAGTGTCCGAATTGTGTACTACAGATAGCTTGAACAATCTTAAGTTAACTAATGTGAACAGGTCAAAAATTAAAGTCGCCTCTTCACAAGATTAATCGAGACAGACAAAGATAACTATTTGTTTTGGTTCAGCTTTGATCAAGAATTGATTTATTCCTCAGAAATAATAAAGATAATGAGAATGTTAAAAGTTAATGTTTAGAACAACGGATTTTTGCTAACATGTGTGTATCATGCTCATGCTAGACGATCAAAATAGTCCAGGAGTCAGGATAAAAGTCACGTGCGAGCTAGGATAGACAATTCTTGCACCGGTGTTTCACATTAAAAAACACCATCGTTCACAAATAGGAATGTGTGAACATGTTATTTCTAGCCACAATGCTTTAAAATTTGTCTGATATTTTTAAATTAAATATTTATGCCCGGTTTCCTCAGATGGTCATTCTTTGTTTTTCCTCCAAATTGTATGACGTGGTATGGAAACACGGTGTTCAAATCAGATATCTGAATCTGAATGTTTCTTGAAACGATATGACGAGAATTAAAAAGAAAATCGATTTTATATTAATTTGGATAAAGAAATTTTCAATAGTATTCTTAATAGAATATTCACTTACTACTGTGGACAGTAGCCAGGCTAGAGCAGCGCAAAATACCTTGTATTCAATAACTAATTTATATTATTTACGAGTGTCCCAGGAGTGCATTCTAGTATAATTTAACTACAAACACAAAATATAGGACATGTGACACTTATTCTGTACAAGTTAAAATGGATCAAGAATTTGCTAAAGTTGACGTGGAACTACGGATGTGTGTGTGTATATATATATATATATATATATATATATATATATATATATATATATAATGAATTATACTACTTCAACACATTTCAGTATAGAGACATATGCGTATTCATTAACCCAAAGAAAACCCCAAAAATTGATTTAAAGCGCAGCGCATTGCATCATCCACCTGCTGAACAATGGGGTACCACGTTTGATACTCGAAAACTCAGGTAACACGTAACGAAACCTGTATGTCAAAAAAGAGTAAGAATCAACCCCTTCCAACACTCCATCTTGCACACTCACTGAAACTGATGCCATTATTTCAGTGGATGACGATTAACCATGTGAAAATAGTATTGATGCGTATTGTGAATGAGCATAAAGACTTGCGGACGACAGTAATACGTACATGTTACAGACATATACAAACTTAAGCATTGTCTCAACGAAACCTGACGAAAATCGAACCAAGCTGAAGTTGAAAATTAACATATATGTAACTCTGACTGTAAAGTAATAGGCAAATTAAACCTAAAACTTAAAGTCATGACAAAGAATAGCATTTGCATGCCTTGGGACCATCATACTTGTGTTGGTATTAACATTTGCATGCCTTGGGACCTTCGTACTTGTGTTGGTATTAGCATTTGCATGCCTTGGGGCCATCGTACTTGTGTTGGTATTGGCATTTGCATGCCTTGGTACTTGTGTTGGTATTAGCATCTGATTGCCTTGGTACCATGATTATAGTGTTGGTATTAGCATTTGCGTGCCTTGGGACCATGATATTTGCGTTGGTATTAGCATTTGCTTGCTTTTGTACCATGATACTTGTGTTCGTTTTAGCAAAACTTACCTAGATTCTGGCTTTGTAGAATGTAGAAAAATACCTAATGACTCGAGAGAGTTTCAGACTAAGATAGATGACTTACAAGGGTTATTTTGAACTAAATATAAACTCTATCAATATTTGTTAACATAAACAACTAAATATCCAGCATCACATCGATAACCACTATCAGAAAGTGGGAAAGCAACAGAAAATCCACGGACGTGCAATACAAGCGTGTTTTGGGTCAGACAGCAACAGAAAATGCACAGGCGTGTACGGCAAACGTGTTTTGGGTCGGACAGTAACAGAAACTGCAATGACGTACAATGCAAGCGTGTATTGGCTAGGAAAGCAGCCAAATGCATCGAATACAACGACATGGTTGCCAAGGCAGTCTGGACCGCAATACAAGTATCTGATAAAGGACACATCGATAAAACGACGGTACGTACATGACAGACGTGACGTACGTACCTGTAATTATAAACATTAGATATATCAGTATGGATACAACGATAATATATGCACCTCAGTCAAATATAGGTATCATAACCTTTGTGATATGTGTTCTGGGTCTCTTACCGCCCAAAGAATCAAATCCCACTATCCATGCCAAGGTTTTAATGTCTCTTCATCACGCTCGCAAATAAAAAAAACCCTCTAAATCTGTCCTCAGTTCTACACTAACTGGGAAAAAATGTACGCTGTATACTTTTTAGTTTGGAAAAGAAAGGTGTTCAACTTGCAAACTTAAATGTAAGATATCATACCAAAACACTGATGAACTAAGACTTACGATACAAAATGAATCCAGCCAGTAACTGGACTGTGAGAAATGTTTCTTGACTGTAATACACCCGACTGTGTTATTTCTATCAGGAAGTTTTCATTGGAAAGATGATATCGTCGCCATAGCGTGTGAGGAGGGATAGTCCTGTACGTTTCAAACAGCGTAGACCGCAGGAGAAGAACTGATTTCAAAATATCCACTTTAGAATCAATATGGATCCAATTAAGTTTCATCAGTAGCGATATCTGCTCTGCTTACCGACCTTGAAACTCTCTTATCATGGACTGACCAATTTCAACACGAGTTACTGGTCAATGTTTTAACAATGAAGTAATTATAATGGGAGACTTTAATACTGATTATTCCCCGATACGAAAACTAAATGGCTTTATATGATACTACTGGGCGACCTTTGCACAGGTAATCAATGTTCCAACATGAGTAACAGTCTGTACAGGGCTGGATCGGGGGGAGGGGGAAGGTCAGGGGCACACACACACACACACACACACACACAGTCACTTGTCACTTAAAACTTTACCATCGTTTTATTCTTGCGCACATTTATTGGGTATTATGCACACTTTGAGTAAATAGACACATAAATTTTTGCATCGGTGCTCTTTCGAGAAAAGTCAGGGTCCTTTTGAAATTTAGGACACCCCGCCAAAACTTTACCTGATCCGGCCCTGCTGTAATTTCTACCCTGATCAATCACATCCACATTACCCACCCTGACAATCTTTATGAGATTAGCGTACCTTGTTTCTCTTTTAGTGATCACTATCCCACATGTGGAAAAAAACCCACAAAAAAAACCAAAAACAACATAGAGCAAACAAAAACAATTCACACTCTATACGCATTACCGAAACTTTAATTTTTTTGCTGAAAATGATTTCCTCTGAATATTCTTAAATATTAGTTCATTCTCTAAAAGAGACCAGGATTATGATTTGTCTATCTGGAATTACCGTTCTCTTACTATCCTAAACAAACAAGCCCCCTTGCAAAGCAAACCAATTAAACCATCAAAACAACAGAATGGGATACTAATGAAACCGAAATCACTGCGACGCGACCAAATCGACCCTTCTATCATAAATGTAATGAGTTGACTAATTATCGTTTATGGCGGAACAAAGTCAAATCTCTCAATGTAAAACATAAACGCTTCTTTTTCAAAGAATCCTTACTGGTGCAACTTTCATTGATTTTTAAAAAAGAATTCGATTTGGTTGATCATTTGGTGCTCATTAAAAAAAAAAACTATCCGCCTACAAGTTTTCTTCGAATTACTTTACATGGCCAACGTCATATCTCACTGACAGAGGTTGTTTGTACGGGTAAATATACGTACAATTCAAGTCATGTTTTAAGTGGTGTTCCTCAACGATCTGAGTTATGGACTCTTCTTTATCAACTGTTTATCAATAATTTGGACTTGCATCCAAAGCACTCTAACACAGACTTTTTTCTCTGACGATTCTACACTGCATTCATCTGGTACATCTCTTGACTTCATATCGACCGCAACAATATATCAGTTTGGTGTCAAGAAAACACAATGCATATTAATGCATCGGAACGAAATGCATGAAAACCGGATAAGGCAGCGCACATCCACTAACATGGATTTACTTCTCTCACAAAATGAATTATGCGTGTCCAGTGTTAAAAATAAAAAATAAAACAAAAACTCCTTGGTATCTGCCCTAATCAATACATTATCTGGAATATACGTATCGACCAAATAAATGAAGTAGTCGTCAAAAGAATAAATCTCGTAAAATAACTAAACAAAGTTGTTCCTCCCCAGTAGCTTGAACTTTATTTTTGGGGATATATACTACCACTGATAGACTGCGAAATAAGGAGACACGTCCGATTATAATCTGTCAAGAACTGACAAACTCTAGAAATAGTAACAAATTCAGAAATTTCATATTACGACTCCCTCTAACGTACTGTTTTCTTGTCTACAATGGCTACCTATACAAAAACACATTCTCTATTTTAAATTACATATGAAATGCAATCCTATAAGCGATCTTTCTCCAGATTATATCTCGAACCTAACTGAACTATCAAATACTGAACGTAATCCCCGATCTCTCCAGATTATATCTTGAACCTAACCGAACTATCAAATGCTGAACGTAATCCTCGATCAACAACTAACAACGAACCCAAGATTCCGTGGTCGAAAACCGCACAATTTCAAAAGCTCTTTTACTGTATCGGCACTTACCTTTGGGAATTTCTTATCTCTGAAGATACTTAATTCAAATTTCCTTGCTTCTTTTAAAAACTCATCAAAGAAGTTCTTACTTGACCAGCTGGAACGATACATTAAAGTCTCTCAATACAGAATTGTATTATAGTGTCCAAAAAGAAAATGTGCATGTTTTATTCTATGCATGTATATACAAGCTGTGAAATGCGTGTACATGTGTGTAGTATATTGTTCATATATGTTTCTGTTGACCACTATAGTTACATATATTCCTTTATTTTGAATCTGTGTAAGTACGTTTATGAGCAAACCTGAGTATGTGCAAGTGACTTTTTTAAAAACAAATTATAACATAGGCTTTTTTACAAAAAACTTGAGGACCACATGGCAGATGGGTCTTCATGATCAGATGTGTTATCCTCATTAAATAAAGATTATTATTAGTATTGTTACTTACACAGACAAAGTCAAGACAATATTGAATATATTACTAAAATGGATGTAAATGCTATTACTGAGTTAATACATGTGTCTGTGCCGGCTTGAAGTTTAATAATTGATCAAGGATATCATTTATTTATTTATCTAAGCTTTCTATATTCTCCACTCAGTAATACCTAGTCATCTCATTCGAATAATTCTTGTAATATACGCAAGACCATGATGACGTCTTACATAAATACATAAACGACTATTTATTGTGTTTTGTTCATATTCCACAAACTTGTGGATTCTTCTGGAGGGTTCTGTTCTATTATATCAACTCCAGCTTTCTCCTGGTGATATTGATTAATGCAAGCTGGTAATGGAACCTGCCGCATCAACGATTCCCTGGCTATAACTGTATGATAGCATTTACCCGTTAATTTAAATCCCGGTTTCACTTTTACATTTAAAGATTTTTCTGGAATTGTCGCCTTCTAAAATCATGCGTGATAATACGTGGAAAGCCCCCACCCTCATCCCCCGTTCGTATGCACGTTCTTGTTGCACAACGCCAGCACGTACATTCCTCTTCACAGGCTTCGTCATTGTTTTAAACAAGCAGTCAGATAGCACGTGCAATTCAATTTTTGTATAATGTGGCATACAGTATGGGAATATAAATTCACTTTTTGTTATCTAAGACTTCCAACTGCTTTTCTTGCAGATGCACAATGATAAATACTTTCCATGTGTGTTATGTCTATAGACTCGTAGTTACTATTCTTGTTCACATTGGAGTCATACTAGTAATTACCAAGAAAGACCGGACCCAGTCGGTCATATCTGTTGAGGAGGCAATACAGCGTTGCCTATGTTCATTATAGTACTTACCAAGAAAGAATCGCCCTAACCAAGTCAGCCATATCTATTGTGGAGGCATACAGTATCGACATGTCCATTAATTCTCACATCTCGTAGCAAATTTCGTTTTGTCTCAATAATTTTATAGGGCTTCATAAATGCCGATCAAATTTGGTATGAAGCTTTTACATTTAGAAATTCTGGCTCTAAACTCCATTTCCCCCATATTTCGTCTAAATTATCACCACAATGAAATGAGTGAAAGTAGGATTGACTGGTTGTTGGGCTTATACCTTTGCCCTTCAATTTCGTCTGCGCTCAATAACTATTGGACGACTTAATGGATTAAACTCGACATTGTCGTAAAGTTTACATAAAAAGGTCTACATCAGTTTAAATTTTCACTTTTTTTCTGGCAAAATGTTAAAGGAGTAATGGTCCCTATTTGACTTAGGACATTGCATTTGATTTTGTAACCGATCAGTAACTCGATTTACTTCATGGAATGAAGTCAAATTTGGTATGAGGGTATGATGATTTATATTGCAACGTACTGGCGATAGTATACTTGGCGTATGGACACATTTCTAGTTTAACTAAACCCACCTTTCTGTGTTAATTTCCTTTTCGTGTAAGACCTCGTAGTGAATGTATACTTTAATGGTCACATCAACACTATACTAACACAGTTTATAATATTTTATTCCTTTTATTCCCCCAAACAAATTTTATTCATATACATTGTGCTTGAATGCTATTCATATTAAACACACGTGGGTGGCTAACTTCCGTTCATTATGTACTGCATGCTTAGGTAGAAAGAGAAGCTATCACATTTTCTTTCTTTTCTCCTTTGAAAATAAAACGATAAGTTTAAACTGCTTTGCACTCATTGGAACTCTTAAATCATCCTGGGAGCAAGGATGCTTGCCGTGGAGGCAATGAAGCAGGTAAGGAGCTTCGACGTAAAGATCAGAGATAGCAGAATAGTTATTGTATCGTACCCATTGAAAGATACCTTAGGAGAAGCCAAATTCATATCGTTGTTTGCGCTGTTTGCAATAAGCAAAACGTACACTGAACGTTGATCTAGAGTGTGGCAATTTCTTTAAGCTTTTTGATGCTCATTGGTATTACATTACTTACTGTGTGGAAGCCTTTCATTGGTATTAGATCTGTAACAAGATAACCGAGTTGGGATTTCGGATTTACAACAGAACACTTTTGATGGTAATACAAATACAATGTTTATTGATGTACGACTTGAATGAGAAAAGAATATTGATTAGTACGTGCGTGTATAAGATCCAAACATTGGACACATTAACATAATACGCACGAGCCTAAAAATGCGACAAATATAAATACAAATAAATGACTTTACACAGTGCAAGGACAAAGGTGAACGATTCACAGTAATTTCACACGATGAAAAGAATGGGTGTTTTACTCAAATAGTAAAAATGATGTATTCACTCAACTCCTGAAAAATGAAGATTGATTTACTCAAAAAAGTAAAATCATGAATTGATTGGACAGATATCATACAAAAATATCTTATACACTCCCAAAACAATGGGTATAACAAAACCACAAAATTAGCCCACGGCTCAAAGATTACATGCATGTAGTAACACAAAACACTCCCGTCAATATCACACTTGGGCTACCAGTCACACTGGTCAATCACGCAAGCATCATTATAGGTAGTCACCGACCACCATTCAATTCCTTGGTCAATCAAGCAATCAGCGCCCATCAATCCGGTCAACAACGCCCAATCACTTACTACTCGACCAGCAACACTTCACTCAGCTCTACGGCTGCTGTGGTTAATTTCTATGGTTAGCTCAACAGCTGGTACCACGACGACTACGATCACCATGGATCACTCTGGTCAGTTGAAAATACATCTAACACCGTGTACTATTCATGACACGGCATATAGAATAAAACGTAATGATGTTATATATGGTAAGTTATACAAATCACATTATCGGTACAATATTACAAAACAATAAACAGGTTCAGAAGTGAACCCGTGTCCGATAAGATTCCTATGGCACTAAACGTTTCTTAATAAAATGAAACTTTATATTACTAATGTAAATCTCTCGCCAAGTCACAAAACAAGGATAGAAAATATTTGCGTTATACTACGCAAGCCAAAGCCACATAGAAAATGTACAAAAATAAACGTGGTCATACAATAGCTGTAACTTACAATATACAAAAGAAATAATATACACAAGAAATTAATAAATTACATACCTCTACAGCTGAAGATGTGCAAGTCCCTAAGTTTCATTGGTGTAGTTACTCTCAGACTGACATTTGAGTAACCCCCTTGTGATAAAAGTATTTTATGTGTTCATGTTTTGTTTCCATATGTGTGTGTTTCTTGTATTTTATTAAATTTCGTTTTTATTAAATTTTGAGTAAGGGTTTGTACACCATTCAAATCTTTTATTTCTTCTAATATATCAAATTTCTGGAATTGTTATTTAATTAATAATCATAGTTTCCTATAAGTCTAAAGTTTAATAAATAAAAGCTAAATTAAATTAATTCATATTTAATTTCTATTAAGTATAGTATTATAGTTTTAATAAATAGATATCTATTATACTGTTTCTGGTTTGCGCATAGGTTGTTTGAGATCTTAATTAGGCACGAGCAGCATTCACACTACGCTTTCGCGATCACGTGAACACTACCTCAGGCGCCGCAGTTTCTTGTCTAATACATGAATGACAATTTTGATCGTAAATATAATATTAAGTGGCTATAGTTAGGTTACTAATAATTTAATAATAATTTATTAAAGTAATACATGAATAATTGTTTAGTTTAGTCAATTTAATCGTAATCAGTAGATTTTGAAAATTTAGCTATAATATTTATTGGTAAAGTTAAATTAATAATATTAAACTGTTTAATAAGTGTTCTTCGCATTCGTTTAAGTTGTTTAAACATTTCTTACGTAATATGAATTATAAGTCCGTTTTCCATTGCGTTAAGTCATCTTTTAATCCATACAGTATGGAGAGTGTCCTTTCTCCCTGATCACAGGAAGGAGTCTCAATATCGCAATTTTGTCGATCTGTCCTTTCTCCCTGCTCAACAGGAAGTAGTCTCATCATCGCATATTGTATTCCATTTCTTTTGTATTTCATTATTTCTTTTAATATTCTTGCTCCATGGCCTTAATTCAAGGTCCGTTTCGTTTCCGTTCGTATGATTCTGTAATTCTTCCTCTGTTTATCTGACATTTTGGAACTAGGGGGCTCCTGTACTGAGAAAACTGCTTGCTGACAAGACGTTCCGTAATGGGAAGATATCACTTTACGGTGAGACATTTATATACAGACGATGTAGCTGTGCTAGATGTAAATCGGTTTTTCCCATCGAGAGCACTTCGCACGAGCGGCAGGGATGAACTGAACTCACTATTTCGAAATATTGTACAAAATACAAAAATCACCCTCGGGTATCGTTGTACACAAAAAATGAAACCAGAAGTACATGCTTTTAATAGACGGGTTTATACAATTCCATGACAACATTACTTACTGTGGGAGCCTTTCACTGGTATTACATTACTACTGATGGAAGCCTTTAATTGGTATTACATTGGTATTACATTGCTATTGATGGAAGCTTTTCATTGGTATTACATTGCTTACTGATGGAAGCCTTTCATTGGAATTAAATTTGCTTACTGATGGAAACCTTTCATTAGTATTACATTGCTATTGATGGAAGCCTTTGATTGATATTACATTGCTTACTGATGAAAGCCTTTCATTGGTATTACATTTGCTTACTGATGGAAACCTTTCGTTGGTATCTCATTGGTATTACATTGCTATTGATGGAAGCGTTTCATTGGTATTTCATTGGTATTACATTGCTAACTAATGAAAACTTTTCATTTGTATCGCATTGATATTACATTGCTATCGATGGAAGCCTTTCATTGGTGTTACATTTGATTACTGATGGAAGCCTTTCATTGGTATTATACTGGTATATTGCTATTGATGGAAGCCTTTCATCTGTATTACATTTGCTTACTGATGGAAGTCTTTCATTGATATTACATTGGTATTACATTGCTAATTGATGAAAACTTTTCATTAGTATCGCATTGAGGGGCCCCGAGTGGCCGAGTGGTCTAAAGCGCTCACCGTTACGGATCACTGCCATCTCACCTCTGTCTGCGTGGGTTCGAGTCTCAGGCTCGGCTAACGTGGACACGTGAGAAAGCCTGCCAGTAGCTTCTCGTGGGTCGGTGGTTCTTCCCGGGGTTTTCCAGGGTTCTTCCTCCACCAATTATACTTGCCGCCATGTATAGCCTATCTTGTGCTGAAAAATGGCGTTAAACCCTACAACAACAACAACAACAACAACAAGTATCGCATTGATATTACATTGCTATCGATGGAAGCCTTTCATTGGTATTGCATAGGTCTTACATAGCTATTGATGAAAGCCTTTCATTGGCATTACATTTGCTTACTGATAGAAGCCTTTCATTGGTATTACATTGGTATTACATTGCTTACTGATAGAAACCTTTCACTGGTATTACATTGCCTATGGAAGCCTTATGTACAGAGGACGAGGAGAAGGGGATTTCAGTACGATAATGAAAGTATTCAGCTTTTGGTTGAAATAGTGTATGCCAAACTTTCTGCTTTAGCACCTAATTTAATTCAGGGAATGACTTCTAGCATGTCATTTCTTTGAGTCGTCGCTTGTATGGAACGCGTCACAAGTACAAGATAAATTGTTTGCAGAATATGAATTATGTAGTAAATAGGGGGCACTTTTCAGTCACACTGGTTCGTACCGTTGCTTAATAATAATAATAATAATAATAATAATAATAAATAACAATACAATGGAGGACACATCTCCCAATTCTCCTGCGACCTATTAAGAATCGACATTGACACTGATGTTTAGCTCAGAGATTCTACCTTTTAGGCTTACATACAATTTGACTTACTATTCCATCTTTAAGGAATGCCAGATCGTTTTCCAGCGTTATCGCTGGACATGGCCATGATCGCACTCACTTAATATGCAAGAACAAGCGCCAAATGAAATATTGCTCTCTTATTAGTCAAGGGAAATGACGTACTGAGTCAGCTGATATCCCCATTTTGGTCGACCAGTGTGGGTATAGTTTCGATTCTTAAATAGGTCGCATAAGAAATGTAGTGTGCTGTTTTGCATTATTTTTATTGTTATAAGTAAATTCTGAGCAACGATACAAGCCCCTATAATTTCAGCCATGATACCATGATCAGATAATGCATCAGCCTCATTTAAGTCTCTCCCTCTAATATTTAGAATCTAAGTACTATCATAAACCTTAGAGACCATACAATTTAAACAGAGTGACCATCAAATAGCTTATTCACCTACGATGTTCTAGGCACTGTGCTTTCCAGGTGGCAGTAAACTGTTATTCGACGTGTAGGGTCTACGATACTCTTTAATGGTGGGGAAAGCAAGTATTAACGTTAAAACTCTACTTATAACAACATATATCAAGCACAAGCCAACATCGCTGTCGTCATGCACAACCCTAAAACGCATATGGGGGAAAGCTATGAATAGACCCTGCAGATTCGCGTAAGGCTGCTGTTATTAGTAATGCAAGAAAATATAGAACAAGAGAGAAATAGTTTGTAGAAATGCGTTTATGCTGTACACTTCATATCTGGATCAGGATTTTCTTATCTGGATCTGGATCTTCCTATCTGGATCTGTTGTAAAAGAAAGGCACGTGCTGCCTAGCAGATTGGTTCCTTTGTGACGTCATGATTTCATGAAACACCAAAATTTAGCACGAGTTGAAAGAATCCCCTGCTAAACATAAATGTGAGTCTGTTGATTTTGTCCTACGTGACCTCTGAGACTGCCAGTATAAATACTACAGTGTCTGCTGTTCATTTTATTTCTTATGCAACTATATTTACATGAGAAGGATATGACTTTTGGCATAAATTTAAGTGTTGGTTGCAGTGGGATTCTTTAGTTGATTATAAGTAATCCATTACAGGCGGGTTTTTTCTGGGGTGTGTGTATGTGTCTTCAGTTATGTTAATTGGCCATATTTTTACTAACAGGTGTGACATATCAATAAAATCAGCTATATAATCTATTCAAAAATAATAACTTGGAAAAAAAAAACAGCTGTGGTAGAATTACACTATATATCGAATAATCTACTAGAAAAACTATGTTAACGGATCGCATCCATGGACAAGTCGATAAGCAAGGGGTCTTGTTCCAATGCGCTAGCTATGACATGTTCTTTTTCTCGACACGCACAGGACAACGCACTTAATGGGAAGTTACTCTCTGAACTAGCCCCATTTATGTGTCGGAATCCATGAAAATCATTAAAGAATTTAATTATTCTAATTATGGATATTATATCGTATAGCAGTCATGATACTGAAATATTTCAAAATTGAAGGATTTTTCGTTTACAAAATAATACCAATAAACGTTCCTCCCCCCAAAACGCAGGTTTAAGCTCATGCTGAGCGTACTGTAAATGGTGAAATATGGTACCCATAGTTCGATACAACTTTTATTTGTTCCAAGTTGTGTCAGTGTCACAAGCTGTGTCTGGAAGCTGTCCGTTTAATGGATGACTTCCTGGCCAACAAAAAAGCCTTGTAAGGCAAAGTATCATACAGCGGACTCAGCAAAAAATGTTTTGATTGTATGTTGAAAAATACATACATTCCTTGTCAAAGTCGAGAATAAATAAAAGTAAACAACAGTTAACTCTTCCAGCTGGCATATGTGCACTATTGACTCTGGACATTTTGCTTTTCCACACCAGCAATGTTTCTCATGAAGAAAGTCTTCCCAATAGAGAACCAATCTCGAAATTCCATAGTACAGGCACATCATTTATCGACATACATGCAGTAAGTTTCATTGTTTGAAGTTTGTTGCAACTTTTACGACGTATACAGAAATGGCCAGGTGAACACATTTTCAGGCAACAAATATTCCTATCCAGTTTACATAAAAGACTGCATTGTAATTTTCATATTAAAGTTCTTGATTTTAACTTGTTGCAATGAGTAATGATATGCCAATCTTGGACGAGGAAACACTTTGCTTCAAGAGATAGGGATTTTCCATATACATTGGCTGCTAAGGGGTGTAATCTACCTCTTCCCACGGGGATGTTAATTGCTCTAAAAACTTGCAGGCAGGGCCGACAAGGGGGGGGGGGCGGGGATATATTCCCGGGGCAATGGCCCGTAAGGGGACCCGAGCCGAACAACACTTTTTAATCTTATGAAAGAAAAATTTTGTTTGAACAAGAACTAGGAGAGACCCGGATGTTTCTTCGTGATAGCTCTCTAAGGCCCTGCTTGCAGGTGATCGAAAACATTGGCTAAACCGTCCAAGACTAACTGTCCAAACGGTCTAAATTATGACACAGGTATTTGTTCCGAAAGAACCGTATCAATTTTAAAAGTGTTTTACGAACTCAGCGAGGTCAATCTCAAAACAACAGTGACTTTTATACTTCTGTGTACAAAAATGAGGTAAAATTAAAATTCGGGAATTTAGTCATCGACTGGTTTTCTGACGATTTTAGCATTGCAACAACTTAACAGAAATGAAGAAAAAGCTTCGAACAGTCTTGTGTTGATTCTTAATCAATAATTTGATATCGGAATCTAAGTATTCGTTATAGATATCTTGCGTTTGGTTGATTGTATCCAGTACAAAGATAGGTTTAATGAGCTGGAATTTTATGAATCATCATTTTCATAAGTATAATGTATTCCGTATCATATCTGATGAATTCTGTAATCATGATTTATTATTTAGACCTGAACTCAGTCCTCCTTCCCAGTGCTGAGAGTGGAGGAGTGGCTGCACAACTCGGTGAATGGAGGATATCTTTTCGAACGACAAAACCAGGTTCGTGACAGTTCGCCGATCGAGACTTTAGTCGATGTGACTGCCGATGTGACATTTCTACAATTGACACCCGCTGATACAACAATTTGTGATTGCTGAGCCGTTAAAACATGCAGGTTGAAAAAGAAGAATACGAAACCATTCTGTCCAAACAAATGGAGGACTGTGTCGTCGCCATTTTCTCTTTAATGTCACAAGATGATACAAAATTTCGGTCATTTAATTTTGCGGACAGTAAAACTTTTGTTGGTTTATTTTCGCGATTTTAATTGTACATTTTATCCACTTCTAAAACAAACCCCTACAACAAAGTATATTAACAGTATCACTTCAGTTTTTATTATACGTTCATCACTTGTCTGTATATTTGGTTAAGATTGGAAACGTTTTTAAATGACGCAGTAGATTATATACCCTGATATGTAGTGCAGTACGTTATAAAGTCATGAGAAAAGTTATAGCATGCTTGGTAACTGATATAAATATATCCATGTAGCAATGTATCATAAGTTTACACCAGCAAGGACACTGATTTCCCTACGTGTAAGAATTATTGTAAGAACTGACTTTATTACAAATTAATGTTTAAACGTTCTTGTGTATTAATGGTTTTCAATAAGCGATTTGCGAATATGTTTAGATGGAGAAATTCTATTTTTTTAAATTTTTTTATTGTCAATGTATGAAATCTGACCAGCAAACGTATTTTAACGAAGTTTTAGAAGGGTGTGTGTGTGTGTGTGTGTGTGTGTGTGTGTGTGTTGTGCTTCCATTGTAGAAAGCCATTTATTACAAGCGGATATTGGTCATTATTTCTGATTGCACTCATTTCTTCTAAAAAATTCATGATTTATCAGGTACATTAGGCTTATGTAATGACCTGTTTCTCACTGTGTCCATATCACAATGAAATAGTACCGACATAAGTTAAATGTAGTTCATAGCTAGTGTAAACAAATATCACTGGCCTGTATCTAGACTTTATTAGCTAAATTAGTGAATTTATGTTTTGCTGTCAGTTATAACATCAGTATAATGACAATTTGCAATTAATATTGTGTGCGTTCTCATCGAAAGAAGTCGATAACAAATATCACAATAATAAAATACTCGAAACGCCCTACCACGCTGCGGTCTTTTCTTACTAGTCGTTGGACCTTTCTGTTTGTTAAACAATAAAGCCGCCGTCTATGTGTGCACCTGCAGCTTATTTGTGCAGTTGTTATCGACAGAAAGAGGTAAATCCTCGTAAAAATAAGGAGCCACACAAACACAAACACATTAGTTGAAAGATTACATGCCTGGAAAACTGCCAAACGAATAACAGCATTTCACTATCGTTGACGTCTATCATTACCTTTGGAAATTTTATCATAACATAATGAAACCTGAAGTAGGCACACATAACAGCTATAAATGCATTCTTCTCACGCGCTAAAACTTGTCTACTGCTTCAAGGACGTCTCGATGAGTATTAATCTAAAATGCGGCTGTAGACATGTGCAAATGCAGCAAGAGCTTTTTTGCGAAATTCCTCTGCATTTTAGTTACCGATGTTGTTATTATGTGTCTTAGGATATGTATGATTCACTGGTTTCTAAACGCTTAATGGATACCATCGGGTTTGAGAACATATCGACAAATTTCAATTTATTTTATGTCAAAGAACGAGAGCAACTAAATAATTTGTACATTTTGTGTTTTAAGTATACAGAGAAAAATGAGAAAAGGGTTAGCACTTCACGCATTTTAAATAAACACTTGATGGCGTTCCTTAATAGAGCGTATCAGGAGTTTGTATATCATGTCATAATTTATTCCTTTGGGTTGGCTATTAATTTTTTTAAATGTTGCCGTTAACGCGAGATATTAAAAATATGTAACTGTGTTTGATATACGCCAAGCATTTTTTTTTTACCTAATTAAAAGTGAAAGTTCAATAACTATGGGAATATTTTCTTTAATGTAATCAAATCAGTTATAAAAACATTTATGAAACACAACGTTCATATATTCATTAAAAAACAGCATTATTTATAACCGTAATCTTATGTCTTAGAAATTTTGTTATTTTATTTAAAAATCTATTTATATGTGTGTATATGCCTCTTTCACATCCTTACCTGTGCTGTGCTATTGAAAATTCAAGTCTAAGGATTCTTTACAAGAAGCTGAATGTACGTCGAGCACCTCTCATTCTTACCGTATGTGCTTCACCCTTCGTGTTTTGCTGTTATCTCTTTCTCACTCCACACTGTCGCGACATATTCCGTGTGTGGTCTTCCAAACAAGTGACCTTTGTAGTTTGGAAGAATATATCAAATTCCGAATTTGACTGTGTATTCGATGAATCACACACACGACTTCCGCATCCTTGTTCACGCGAAGAGAAACTTCAGAAATTTTCGTCAGAATACAGGCCAAGTTGTTAATGGTATGAAAATGGGACTTTAAGATTTCTGTTACCGATTACTTATATATATATATATATATATATATATATATATATATATATATATATATATATATATATATATATATATATATATATATATATATATATATAACACATCACAAATTTGCATCAATGTCTGTAAAACTTTACTTAAACTGCATCTCAAAATAACATTCAGTTAAAATTGTCTATGGAGACATTGCATTGCTATGCAGGATATACCGCTTATTTAATGTCAAATGCATATATTTATTTTGCCTTAGCACCAAAGCAAACATATATGTCTATTTACTCAAAGTGTACATAATACCCAATAAACGTGCGCAAGAATAAAACGATGGTCACATTTCAAGTAATAAGTGACTGTACGTGTGTGTACTTGTACGTTTTTTGTTGTTGTTGTTGTTGTTGTTGTTGTTGTTGTTTTTCTTAATCTGGTGGTTACCGGAATCCGGACCCTCACATCGATCCGACCCTGTAATGGATTATGGATTTGTGATTATTTTCAAGTATTGGTTCCCTATTGTGCTTTGTGCGGATTCAGCATGTTCTTCCCCCAGCAATGCAATCAAAACATTCCCATTCAGGTCCGCATTTTTAATAATAGCGTTCATGAATCAATGTTGATAGTTGCTCATTGAACATAATTTGAAAGCCTCTACAGGATGAGACAGCATAGAAGCAATTTAAATTTCAAAGTTTACGTGGGTGGGGTGGAGAATCATGACAGAAACTGGTTGCCAACAAAAACTGGTAGAGCGCCAGTACACCATTTTGTGGTTTCGTCAAATAAAGTAATTCTTTGTTAATTATGTGATGCAAAAATCTTACAACTGTGCTCTGTGCTCATTTCAAATTAAATTTACGAAACGTCTCGAATAACTTCAATCTTTTGAAGTATTTGAATCGTTTCACACACACACGCACACGCACAAACACAAGCACAGACACACATCTATACATTGTTAAGCATATTTAATTTGTACTGTGTGATTGACCATTTTCCATAATTCAAGGTAGGAGTTTGGGCCTGTCTAACTAATTTCACTATTTTGTAAACAATATATTACATAGCTAATTTTTGGAATATTATTGTAGATTACATTTTAAGATTATTATTATTATTATTATTATTATTATTATTATTATTATTATACTACTATTATTTGTAGATGAAAATGCTTACTTTGATTTGAGTTCAGGACATTGGTTTTCCCCTCGAGAATTCCTGGTGTACCTGATTGTTTGCCATGCTCTTCATTAAAAATTTAGTAATAGACCTGATCTTGTTGACAACTTAGAATGTTCTAGAAATGAACTTTTGAACCTCATCTTGGTCCTCTTGTTGTCTCCAAGGTTTTTATATTAAGGTTGTTTACATTAAAATTACTCACTCCTATCTTAACATCTGAAGTGGAATCAATCTTTTAGTTGTGTTCAAGTTTAATTTTAGAGGATTTATTTATTTCAAGTATTCATTTGGAATTACAAAGTGCTCTTGAATACTTTCGGATCAAAACACTAGTTTGGAATTATTGCGAACTCGTTTAGAGACATTTTGGATTAAATCATTGTGATACATCAAGACTGTTAGTACATGAACAATATTCCAGGTTATTGGTATAGCAAGCACTTTCAAGACTGGAATTTATTCGTAACACCACTGAAATTCATTCGGAATAATCTATACTTTTGGACTATTGATATAACTTTTAGGATTATAATCAATTTAATTAATAATACCGAAAGTTTTTTTTTTTTTTTAATTTTCACTCTTTATCCCAGGGAAATAACCTATTAGTTGAATTTTACTAAACTTGTTGGTTTTTCGCTCTTTTCTGTTTAGGTTAGGACCATAGAGATATATATAAGTATATATATATATATATATATATATATATATATATATATATATATATATATATATATATATATATATATATAAACAAATCAGCTTTCTGAATGATGCTTGGTTTCAGTCTGGAATGCTGCTATAAAACATCCTCAAAACAAAAACAATCCGTATGTTATTTCAATTTCTTATCAGATATCTTGGAAGTCTTGTCTCCCATCTTCTCTCAGATTCTCAGACTGTTCAGTAGGGTTTATTTTATGTAAGGAAGACTCCCATATGTTGTCTATGAATGGTGTTTCAAAACAGCGATGTAGACACTATCTGCTATATGCCTTTCAAGTATGCATCAGTATTCAATATATATTCATTTGTTTAATCCAAACTACTTATATTGTAATTTTGAATAGAAATAGCAACGGCGGTAATCAATCCACACCTTTAAAACTTTCATTTACATTTTTTATGATAATAAGGTGACTGCCTATTGATGATCTTTCTTTAAGGTGAAATGGAAGTTCGTGCAATTTCTTCGTCTCAATTTGACAGATTTTCCAGCACGTGTGGTTACGTACATTCTATTACACTATTGTGTAGTGTAGACTAGTTTTGAAATATGACGTGCGATGACAGCTTACACCAAAAATGATAAGTGTAAACTGTTTGATATATTTTAAACCGATGCAGGGAAAGGTACTCAGTTCAGATATGGACACATATATTCTAACAGATAGCATGCATCATGCTGACATAAACATAATTGACTGAAGATAGGATATAATAATAAATTCCTGACACACTTTACCCTCGTCTTTATTCTTTTCTGTTGTTATTTATTGGGTTTTTAAATCTTACAACTTTCAATGATTCATCCTGCATTTCGGTAGCTTAGCTTATGATGGATGCTAACTGTATTTTACATTTGTAAGTGTTACCAACTATTTTTGTCTTTCGCACTCAGAAGATAATGAATGTCTTTACCCATTTTTATGCATCGAATAAGTTCATTACTCCGGTAAATAAAAAGTTATGCACATCTACTATTTTCAATGGCAATACATTTAAATATATTGCAGAAAATATTACAGAAACCAATTTCTAAATCCGTTCAACCACATCTCCCCATTCAATGTGTGCAATTGTAGAAAAAAAATAAAGGAAAGTACACTTAATTCTGACTGTAAGTAAATAGATTACAGAAATAGGAACTTATGTACTACACAAATAATAATTTCTGTACAGTATCTGCAAATAGCATACACCTCATAATATTTATAATAGTACGGATAATAACCTAACAGTGTTATAGCGGTGACACTAAAATATACCCCGCATGTAAATTGTTAAGACATGAAATATCATTTTAATAAAGTGAAAAAATAATAAGTAGCTACACTTGCAAAGCGTAATTTATAAACGTATTGAAAATATCGTATCTATTAACGAAAATCTAAATGAATGGCTAACAGATGGTTTTCGTTAGATGATAGTTGGGCGGTTTAATTAATTAATAAATCTATTTATTTGGCTGGGTGGCTGAGAGACTGCTTCTGTCTATCGCAAGCTACATATGTATCTTAATCAATTAAATCAATTAATTATTAATCATTTAATCAAAAATAATCATTTTCACCACAACAAACACATAGTTTGCTGTTCATGCTTTATCACTGGAGTATAACCTAACTGTAGATCTTAATGATAATTGTTTTCCTTTAGCCGAGTTGTAAAAGTAATGACGTCTAACGTGGAGTATCTTATACGTGCTGATCTTGCCAAAGTATGCATGGCATTGGAATCTTTGTTTGCTATTTCCATTTACAACCGACACAAAACGTTTCTAATGATGAATCTCCGTCAGATTATGGAAATGCCTTTGTTGGTTTATAGTGGTTTTTTTTTAAAACTGTAATGCAAGACATTCATACATAGATACACAAAAAGGGTTTTGGGTACCTGTAAACCGGAATATCAGTAAAGGTATGTGCAAGTTTGCAACGGGATAACAGAATAGGACTGGGTGGGTTAAGTTGGTGCACATTTATTGAAGCATTTGTTTTTTTTCCGGGTAGGGCAACCACTAGCATATGGCTAAGGCACAATTCTTACATTGAGAGTTTTCCATCTCAAACTGATTTTCCTGCCGGAAAGTAGACTACTCGCCCCCTGGGGGTTTAAATAACTAACTTTCTTTGTGCGCAGAAAACCTACATTAGAGTTGTTTTCTCCACGGAAACGTCGCTCGTGGATTATATTTTCCAACAAAGCAGAATATTTTCCCCAATAAAATTCTACAATTAATGATTATCCCGACCTCCCAATATTTTTTTTTTTTGCTGAAAAATATTAACCAAATTCCTTAAAAGTGTAGCAAAGAAAGCAAGGTATATACATGTGCGTAATATGTTAGGGTTGAGCCTAATTTCTCAGAATTTGCATAGTTCATAAGTTGTTACTTGATTATGTTTTAATGAAACGTTAATTTTTCTTACGTTCTAAAATTATGTTACGATGCAGAGGCTCGATTTCTCATTTTGATGTCTGGTGAAAACTGGCTGACAGCGGTTTTTGATAACCAGTGTCATGTTTAGTAAATGCCACTTGTTTTCCATTCACCAGGGGTTTACTTTCCCTTCTCAGAGATACAGGTCTCATTCAATACAACACACATCATTTACTATGGCACCAAAAAGATTTACACCAGTACTTGTTCATAAGTCAAATTACATATAAAAAAGCATAAAAATGAACCTCTGTCATTGTTATTAAATTAATGGCATATACTTAATTTCAGATGTTATATTAGTGTCATTCATTATACATATAGTTAATTTCAGATGTATTGACTATATTATTTGTACCTTGTATGTGTTTTATATTATTTGTCTGTGAAAATATTCATTAACTGATTATTCAATATAGGTATTGAATCTGAATGGGTAATATGGTTATACGTAGTAAATAGTGTTCATCAGCAACCGAATACAAATATGGTTATACGTAGTGAATAGTGTTCAGCAACAACCGAATACAAATATGGTTATTCGTAGTGAATAGTGTTCAGCAACAACCGAATACAAATATGGTTATACGTAGTGAATAGTGTTCAACAACAACCGAATACAAATATGGTTATACGTAGTGAATAGTGTTCAGCAACAACCGAATACAAATATGGTTATACGTAGTAAATAGTGTTCATCAGTAACCGAATACAAATATGGTTATACGTAGTGAATAGTGTTCAGCAACAACCGAATACAAATATGGTTATTCGTAGTGAATAGTGTTCAGCAACAACCGAATACAAATATGGTTATACGTAGTGAATAGTGTTCAACAACAACCGAATACAAATATGGTTATACGTAGTGAATAGTGTTCAGCAACAACCGAATACAAATATGGTTATACGTAGTGAATAGTGTTCATCAACAACCGAATACAAATATGGTTATACGTAGTGGATAGTGTTCAGCAACAACCGAATACAAATATGTACATTGCAATGCAACGTAAACGTCAACATCGCGTCTACACGGAGTTATCCTGTTTTATTTTGACATTTTGTTATCTATGTTATTCTTATGGAACAAAAGGAACAAAAATATATTTAATTATTATCATCATCACAACCTACCCATCGCCTGCAACCAGATCCAATCATCATGATCACCACAATCATCATCATCGTAAAAGCCTACCCATTGCCTGCAACCAGACTCAATAATCATCATGGTCACAACCTACCCATCGCCTGCAACCAGATCCAATCATCATCATCATCATCATCATCATCATCATCATCATCATCATCACAACCTACTCATCGTTTGCAACGAGAACCACTCATCATCATCATCACCACAACCTACCTATTGTCTGCAACCAAATCCAATCATTACCGCCATCGTCACTACCTTTTCCGCGAAATGAAGTCGTAAAGAATTTGGCTATAATTTGTGCATCAGATGCTATATTCGTGGAAATCTTGCATAACTGGTGTATTCTTGCGATTGGTGACACAAAACCCTCTTTAAAGCATGTTGTTTCTTGTTGTTTTTTTAAAAAAAATATTTGCATCAGTTTGTGACAATAAGTGTTATGTTTAATTCGCATGAGTCGGCATTCAATAATATTTGTAGATGTGACGAAGCCGTATTAGACATTGATAACGTGTACAATCGGCTTAACAGATAAAACTGGTTCGAGAACATCTTTCAAATTCTGATGGTCTTCGTCGAGACTTGGTGACCATTATTCTCTGTAGACATGGAATTCCAGGAACAATATTCTCCATACACTGGGAGGAAAAGAAACTGACAGTCCAGAGCTAGAAAGTTGTGAAGTCTTCGAAACAGTGACTCTAGCTGGCATCAACTCTTGTACACAATACACGATCTTAAAATTATACTCTTATCGAGGCAGACCGGCTGCTCCAATACTAAGGCTGCAACGTTTACCAAAATTTAAAAACGTGTACACGGTACAACCGAACGATCACTTTTGATCGATACAATTCGAAACCCAACCTTTCCCAAAATTGCCTGAATGCTAGTTGTATGAAAACCATGCATGCCACACCTCGCTGAATTTGCGATTGTTTTTATATTGCTGTAAATCTTTGACCTCTTTTTACGATATGGTTCAGTTCTAAAGACGTATCCTTGCTGAACATATCCGACTATTTAGTTAAAACTTAGGATGGTCCTGATATTAATTATACTGCTACATATATCCGCATGACAAAATCATAATGCCTCGGCAAATATTGATTTCTCCCATTCAGCTACAGAAATTTGTGCCTAAGATGGAGCAGTCATCGTCCTCAGAGCTGTATTTTTATCTCGAAGATAAAAAAATTTCATTGAAAATAAGATTATTCTTTTCAAGACAGATTTTCAGTAAATTTAAAATTTGATCTTTCGGTCGATTTTCATGCAGATTATCAATCAGCTTTTTACAAGTAGCCAAACCATGATTATGCTCAAAATTTGCTGTAACCAGACAAATGGTTGCTGGAGATTTAATTTACTGAATTTTGCAGAAAAAAGAACAAGCAAACATAAAAACCCATTTGTATTTTTAACTCATGAAAACTGCTTCTGACCCAAAGGGTTTAAAGAAAAATCGATCCATTAGGCAATACTCTCAGTTTCACTTGAACAGTTTGAAACAATAGGCCCACCTGGCGGAACTTCATTTGTATAGTTCAGTTTTTCACAGGGTTATAAATTTTTAGAAGATGACTGAGAAATTGCAGTGGCTAACAATCTTGAAACGTTCTTTCTTTAAAATAAAATCTTACTGATCAAAGGTTATGTTAACCAACAATTATTTACTGTACTATACTTATACATGGGTATATAAGAATCAATTACTCTTGTTTGAACAACGAATCTTGGAGTGGAATCAGAGAAACCGGCATGTTAACCCATTACCAGAACACGATATTGTAAAGTAAGATAAATATATATCACCCTCAACGTACACACGGTCCAATCTGCAAGCAGGTGTGCGTATGTGTGCGTGTGTGCGTACCTTCATCTCTGGGAAGCTAGTGGGAAAGAATTTTGTCCATATTTTTCTCTCAATCACATACTTTTTCAATGAAAATTTTCACCCTCACGTCAGAGACTGTGTAACTGAATATGAGCACATCCGTTATGCAAACGTTCGATCGTTCAATCTAAACTCTTGTTAACTCTTAAGCAAAGCGCATAGAAAGATATGTCCTATCAAAAACAAAGAAATGGCTACAGAGCAAATAGTCAATGTTTAATAATCGGTTTAGACAGAGAAATCATCGGTGGCCTTGTTTGGATGCTTTCGATGGTAGTGATACCTGTTAACCACCTGTGAAGACATCGGTAACCTCCAGCCAAATTCTCATTCGTCCAATTAAAAAGACGGCATACACTGATATTTCTTGGATAACATTTCTTGTTTATAAAATGCCTTGTCTCATGTTGTTATTTCAGCATAAATCATCACCAAATACAACTTAAATGCTAAAAAATAACTTGGCATGCCATTTTAGTTGACAAAGAGCTAGGGGGAGAAAATTGCAATGCACGAACCTGCCCGAATTTCTGTCGCCGATTTTAACTATAAACTTTCCTAAGATATACCTCTTGCTCTCAGATTTGCCATAAAATGTATTTTTTAAATCACTAATAATCACTAAAGACAGCGAATTTAATAAATCTGAAAACTCATTTTAAAAGGAAAATGGCTGAGAGAGCTCCTGTCAAGCTGTTTCTAGGTTATGTTCTGAGGTAATTGCATTCTGTTATGAAGAGTTCCGAAGGAAACGATGGAAACTGTATAATTACTCTGGAAAAATGCATTGCGTCAAGATTAGTGTGTTTGCGAAAGAAAATGCAGCATGCTCAATCATCATTAGACAGTTCAAATGTAACTAATGGTTTACACTTTCTGTTGAATATTAAGAATACAACTGTCTTATTGTTCACCATATTATTATATCATTAGCATTTATACATATTTGTGTGTCTGTGTTGTGTGTGATAGTTAAATAATTAAAAACTTGAATTATTAATAAAAGTTAAAATTTGCTTACAAATGAATATAAACAGTGCTGAAAGTCACTCGATTGAGGCAATTGGTTCTTGAATACTAAGTGGTATATGTTGCGAGAGGTTTTGCTTGTACGAACAAACCTTGAGAAGACTTACCTGTCAAACAGATATACATCCGGGGGATCAATGTGTGATTAATAGCCGACAACAGTGCCCGCAGCAAACGTTTGTTATCGGTATAATGCTTTGTTCGCATGTCACTTTCTGCTATTACATATTTAAAAGTAATTGCCTAGGAACGTCTCTGGTCTAATCTACCATTATGTCCAAGGATGTCTGACTTTTGAGTGATAGCTCATTGTACAAAAACACTTCCTGGGCTTTGGGTTGCAATTAGGGAAGTACGTCTTTACTTCTCATTTTCTTAATCACTCTCTAAAGAGAGAACTTTAGATTTAAATCAAAGGGATCCCAATCTTAATTATTTTGTTTTAAGAAGCATTTAGAACTGTAATAGGCAAAATGCTGATACGTAGATCTTCCTTCTATTCGTGAGCACTTCAAATATGATATATACATTAAAATAAACTGAATACGAATCGGCACAAAGAACAAGCTTAATATGGCGCAAGTGTACGTCGAGGATGTGTGGCGGAGACGTATTTATTAGCTATATCAAGAGTTTTATTCCCCGACCCGGAGCACACCACAAATGGTGTTGTTGTTGTTGTTGTTGTAGGGCTTAACGCCATTTTTCAGCACACGATAGCTATACATGGCGGCCAGTATTAATGGTGGAGGAAGAGACCGGGAAATACCCGGAAAGAACCACCGAACCAATAGAAGCTACTGGCAAGCTTTCTGACATATCCACATTCGCCGAATCCGAGACTCGAACCCACGCAGACAGAGGTGAGATGGCAGTGATCCGTAACGGTGAGCGCTTTAGACCACTCGGCCACTCGGGGCCCCTTACCACAAATGGAGCTATGTATGTATAAAAAACCAAAACAAATCTTTTACGCTTTCGAAACATTTTAACTTTACTGTTTCAATGAAATTTAAACAGATTGGGATTTATAAAAGTTGTTCGATTCACCCCAGCTAAAAACTATCAACGTGCGGACGTCAAAGAAGACACATAAGTAGTTCCAATTTGGATATGCGATACAGAAATAAAGACTGGACAGCTGTATCGAAAGCCAGATGACGCATGTAAGATTAAATGGGTATGTAATTAAAGAAAGGAAATTGTATCACAATATATTCTTGGGCATTGACTGACAAAGAATTTGTAAAATTAGAGGGAAGCACCTATGATACAAACACAAAACTGCAGACGTGTTTTATTTCGACTTCACGGAAAGAACGAGTTTGATGTGACACAGGGATTCATTGTTGCCGTCGAGTTCTTTTGCTAGATTCAGAACAAAACACGAAAGCTCTTTTGTATATATTACATAACCCTGTCTTTTACGCTTTCAAAATAATTTAGCTTTATTCATTGTATGAATGAAACCTCAAATGAATGGGATGTGGGAATTGAACATCTATACGTTATAGGAGTATTGAATAGGAATCTATCAGAAACCCGCATATGGATGAGATGCGAGAATCTGTCAGAAACCCAATTATACCAGCGAACAGTGAGGAAATATGAAACTCAGAAATACATATAATGTATATCTCCTGCATTCATTTTGGGAACTACGTTTGGGAAATAAAGTTAAAATTAAAAAAATGACGTGTAAAAATTACTTTTGCACAGAGGTATGACAGCTCGATACATGACCGTAATAATTTCTATAGAATTCACATTTCCTTATGTCATACCAGATTAAAACGTAATGGCATTTCTAAACTCGGCGTAAATATGATATAGGGACAGCCTGTAATATGTCGAATTTTGAATAAGTATGGAACCTTCAAATTGAATTCATTGTGCATTAAAATTTTATTACAGTCAAGCCAGCAAGGTCTTTGTGAAAGTGTCACTTCGACCTTTTCTTCAAGTCAGTGTTAAACTTGAAAGGCCAGCATCTACGGCGCATTTAGAATTGACCCGGGCATCGCAACGCTGTCCTGGGAAAGTAAACGTTGAAGTTACCGACCATAACCGCTTGATGTGAATCCCATGTCAAATAGTCACTTTCAAAGGGAAGTTGATATGTATCGTATTACTCAGATTCTAGGCTGTCAAAATCTGACGAAAGAAATAATTATCTTGGGGAAAAATTAGGAACCGCAAATTACGATTGGTCAGTTTACATTAAGGCGTACACCTTGGAAGTAATGTTGAATTTAAAAGTAACGACCTTGGTCGAGTTCTTTAGTCCGAGAGTTTTCCTGCGAGAGACAAGACTCGTCTGGCTCAGGGGAAAAACTAAAGAATAGTGCTTTCCTCGTTAAACAAATAAAGGGGACCAGGTGACTGTCTTGTAAGAAAAGACAGACTTTAGTGCTAGGACGCACAATTTCTGAAAAGAACAGCATTAAGGTACGCAATTTTAATTTTCATGTGATTTTCTATTTTATTTGTCTTGTTTATGCAAATGTGTTTGATATGACTAGGATTCATACTATGTATCGTTTATTCGATTTCATGGAAATCTGTTGATATGCTAGAGTTGTTATGCAGTTATTTCTTTAATTTTACAGTTACTTATTCACTGATAGAACTGACTGATTGCATGCGATCCAAATTTTCAGATGTGTAGTATTTCAAAGCGTTATATGAATTAATTTCCTTTGTCTGTTAAGACGATACTGATGATCGTGAGTTAACGGTAATTGCATATTTATATCTGATTTTATAATGCTTAAATAATCTTGCAGGTTAGGGATTGCTATGAGCTAGAAGTTAGTGAATCTTATGCAATAATAATCGATAGTACGTATCTTATTGAGTGGAAATGACTAGGTTCGATGTCTAATGAGTCATGTGGTAGCGTATGCAGAGAGATACGGGAATGTTGTTTATATGCACCGCTCAAATGTTAATTCGTGGTCAGTCGCTGTGTAGCGAGGATGATAATCTATCGAATTAAGTCAGACTTGGATGTATATTACAGGGGGCGTTTGTTACTAGAGATAACGACTGTACCTTACTCAGAATGCAGTCTAAATCTGTAAGGACCATTAATCGTTAAGTCCACCTTATGTCAGAATTTATGCAGTGTTTGGATAGCTAGTTTATGCTTTCTGAGTAACGAAAGTGAGAGAATTTATATACGTATAGAAGATGTTACATATAGAGATTTAGTGGTAATCTTGTTATTCAAGAAAACAGCTCCCAGGAACAGAGGGGGACAGTCCGAAGACGGAAGTCCGGAAAGAGATGAAGCGTTCAGAATAGAAAGATCAAGGAAGATCAACGTATACACGTGAAGGTAGGAAGACGTGTGATACCGGAGCGACGTTAGGTGATGCAGATCAGGCGTGGACATTTTGCTCTTTTCACCACTCGTTACCATGATGAACGAATCCAAAATAGAACACTGCTATTGAAATTCTGTTAACGTAAATTTGTTTGAATTGAAGCTGACCATATTAGTTTTTTCGTTATTGATTAAATTTTTTATTTTCTTGTATAAAGGGGGTTCGTATTGTATTATTTCTTCTCAATAGTCTTGCTCAGTTCTCTGTTGATGTTCTATCTATCCACTCACACCGGGCAATAAAATCGAGGGAGGTCATCCTCTAGATAACGACTGCCAAATCTAATTAACCATCCCTCTTTACTAAGAGGGACAGCGTTACACGGCCCATTTCAGTTTGAAGGGTTTGTGGACGGGAACATTTTTGAAATAAAGCTATTGGCACTCAAATAAACTGATGAAAAACAAATGCTTTTATTTGCAGAGAAAAAGAACTAATTCTATCGATTATATTACTTGAAAAAAATTGTCTTGAAACAAAAGAAACAGAAATATCCTTGTAGAAGAGAAAACCCTACGCAACACATCCCTCCACAAGAAAAGACTGTCCCCAAGGGGCTGATACTTTGCAAAGGTCAAACTTCATAAGTTCAGGTGTTTTACAAAAGTGATCACTTCTATTTAGAATCCGTGCAGACTTTACTGATCTTCGAAATTGAAGAGCTTGACAACGTGCTAAAACACACACCTTCGCAAATGAAAATTTGACAACAGAATTGATTCAACAAGTATAGGCAATTCTGCGTGCTGCAAAGAAAAAGTCATGTGAACACAATAATACGAAGAATTTTGCTAAGTTTAAAATAAAACTGAGACACTGATTGACTTTAACAAGTTATCAAAAAGAAATACGTAACAGGTCCGATTGTTTTATACTGTTTTATTAGGCTCTTGATGTGCAGACCTGTCTGGTCTGCCTAGCGATAATATCCAAAATTGGATAGTAACTCGCCAGATAGCAGAGACAGGGCCGTAGAGAGCGATCATGGGTCCTGGGGTGGGAAACACCGGAGCTTCTCCTAGTTCTTGTTCAAACAAAATTTTTCTTTTATAAAATTAAAAAGTGTTGTTCGGCCCGGTTGCCTCCTCCCTCTTGTCGGTCCTGAGCAGAGGTGCTTACTTACGACGATGGTGCAGAGTGTGTACGGGCTAGCATGAGTACATTTGTTAGTTTCGTAACACCCATGCAAACTTGGCATACAAAATTACGATAATACTCCCCCTTTCACGCCTCTTGCCCCTTGTTAATATGACATGGAATGTATATCTTGACCTTTCTATTTCTGTTATTAAGGATATTACGTATGTTTCCCAGTGAGATTGTGGCGGCACCAAGCGGTACGAAAACCTAGTCATATTCATAGATGATAACTGCATTCTTTCATTTTTATTTCATTTTTAGGTCGACTACGCTCTTCTTGACGAGATAATGGCAGCTTATTAGAAGATATGGCTTCTTTGAAATTGACTTGAAGAGAAACAAAAACAAAATAACAAAACAACAGATTGTTACTCAAAGCCGTAGACCGAATCTGAATCTTAGTTTATGTGTCAGCTGATATCGTTCTTTAGTCTTTTTTTCACTGTATAAATCCCAGGCACTCGTTTCTGTTATTAAAAAATGAAATCATTGACAACATCCACACCCCTTGGACTAATTAACACAAGGTGACTAACTCGTGCGTTTAGAAATCAGACTCCTTGCCAATTCCTCGTGATTCTTTTACGGGCTGAACCAAACACAACTCAGAATTAAATGTAGCCTATTCACTGCGTGATATACCAGAAATCTATAAACTCTAAACTGGCTCCAAGTAGCAGCAGGATAATAGAGATTTTGTATTGTTGTTACTGATCTAGGTCAAATTCTTCTACACCCCCTATGACTTCACACATCACACGCACATACATGCAAACCCGAGCGAGAACTTGCGATTTTAATCTACAAACGTTACCATTAGGAGCCAATGCAAGAGGATAAGTTTTCTTTGGTAGAAGACTTCAACGTAGATTAGTAACCAATACAACCGATATATCTATATTACTACTCAGTCCACGGTTGACAGACCACTCACCACATCCACGATTGTTCATATTACTACAATACACGTACCTGAGATTTACCGTCAACGTGACAAGTGCGTACACGACGACATACACGAAGACACGTGAAAACGTAAGCGAATATATTGACAAGAGATATCTAAGGCCGATATTTTATAATCTTCAAATAATAAAATTATTGCATTCGAAGTTGTGGAAGACAAAATAGTACATCTGTATAAAATGGTATCAGCTATCGACGAAACCACGATACCATTACAAAGCTTCTTACACATGCAATGCTTTCAGTGATAGCCGGACGGTATTTTATAGAACAACGATGGAAAAAGGAGGAAATCGGTTGACAGAAAAATTGTTAGATGACGTTAAAAAGAAATCGAGGAAGAACTGGCTGGATAAGGCTAATACTTTCGGACTAAATCACTATTTTGGAATTATTGTGAATTCATTTCGAGACATTTTGGATTGTATCATTGTGATCCATCAAGACTGTTAGCACGTCAGATACTATTTAGGGCTAGTGGTACATCAGCATATTCAAGTTTGAAATTCATTAGGAACACCACTTTGAATTCATTCGGAGGAACACCACTAGAATTCATTCGGAATACTCTATACTTTGGGACTTGTGATAGCACTTTTAGGACTAAATGGGATATCATTTATTATGCTGTAAGTTCTTCAATTTTTACCTCGTATTCTAGGGAAATAAATTATTTCTTGAATACTTCTAAATTTGTTGTTTTTCGCTCTATTTTGGTTTCCTAATTTAAGACCATAGAGTCACACACACACACACACACACACACACACACACACACACACACACACACACAGCACAATTATATCAGATATGGAATGCTCTCAAATACTGCCCACCTACAAAGACATCTGGATTCAACTAAAAGGAATTACAGCCTAAAATTGATATTATTAAGCCAATAAAAACAACCGAGAGATCTAATGGACATAATTGACAGTTTAAGTCAATGAAAACATCTGATATCGACAAGAGAGATCTAAAGCCCATAATTTATAATCTCCAAATGGTAATGGATGGATGCAATGTTTTGGCTGGGATAATGTGGACATGTGAAAAATCTTGTCAGTGCTCCCGTTCACTTTGGTCGGTAGTTCTTCCCGGGAATTTTTTTGTTTTTGTTTTGGGGAGTCCTCCACCTGCTATACTGGCCTATCATGCCCTAAAAATGCAATAAACCCAAAATAATAACAATGATAACAAAAGCTCCTTACACTTACAATGCTTTCATTAATAGCCTGATGCGATTTTATGGAACAACGATGGAAAAATGGAGGAAAGCTGTTGACAGAAGAATTGTTAGGTAAACAGAAATCGACGGAGAACTGTCTGGATAAGGCAACTCACAAACCAATTTTGTGACCCTCGGTTTGTTTATCGTGCGGGCGTTGATGCTGTACGTGTATGTAACCGCGTCGTATCTGCGTTGCACTCGCGCCGTACTCTTGTCTGTACTTGTCACATCGACGTACAATCTCAGAAACGTATATTGAAGTATGAAAAACAATCTAATAATATGATAACAGTGGTCTTTTTGACAATTGATCTAGGTTGAAGTATTCTACACCATGTCTATCCTCTTGCGTAGGCATCCCAATTGCGAGTTCGAACGCGTATGCGGCGAGGACAAAGTTATGTGAGGTTAAATACTTTGACCCCGATCAGTAACTAAAATACAAAACTGCCATTATCATACTACTCAAGTAGACAAGATACAAATCTGCGAAGAAACTTCATGTAAATGTGGCCATTAAAGCATTGTTGAAGTATCTAAATCAAACATAGGCAAAAGTTTGGAATGTCTCATTTACGTTCTTATAAGTTATGGTGACTGAACGAGGCAGCGATGCATGAAAGTCAGCACGGAATCGGGGTGGGGTCTGATTTCCAACGACACTATAATATTCTCACGCCACCCGTTTGTTTGTACCATCCTACCGATTTTAAAAACGAAACACATCAATAATTAAAAATATGCATACAACCAAGGCATTTCATTCATTGATTTATAATTTCTAACCGGATTGTCGCCAAGGGATCCTTAACACTGTAAAATTATTGGCGTTCCAACGCAAACCGAAGCCCCCGATGTAAACAAACAAACACACTGCTCGCTATCCATTTCTGGTTTCTAGAATAGTCAATTTCAGTAAAAACTGTGTCGTCTGCGTCCAATACTTGCAAGTGTCTAGTTTTAATAATTCTAACACAAATTGAACAAATAAATTGGAGGAACTCTTCTATGCATGTGTTCAAAGAGATGTAAATCCAAAATTTACGGAATTATTGAGATTTTCAAAGACCGTGAACTACATCATATCTTAGGCTGGCCCAAACAAATATGGCGACCCTGTTGCTAAAGAAACTCCCTTTTGAATAAAAATGTCAACAATCCCTCCCTCCCTCCCTCCATTTATCTATCTATCTATCTATCTGTCTGTCTGTCTGTCTGTCTATCTATGTATCTATCTATCTATCGTGTTCCCACCGAACTACCTATATAAAGAGAGGGATAAGTACAAGTCTGAACCACAAGTTAAATAGTAAGGTAACTTTTTCAGTATGAGCTGCGCCTACACATGGCAAATACAAAGAAATGGCTGATCACTTTTGTCATGGCTTCCATTCCCGCTTATATAAGATATTATAGCTAAGAACTCTGCTTCGGTGTTCCTGTGTGAAAGGCACTTAGCTTCCATTACTTCGGCATGATATATCCAATAACGTGTCAAAAGTGGCCTTAAAATAAAAGTGTTAAAAATCCTTTCTAAATATTAAATTCACACTGACTACTCTTGTTCCTTCCATCGTTTATGAGTTTAACAATGTTAAACATCACTGCATTGAACAGAAAATGCAACTCAGTTATATTTGTTCTTGTGCTCTGCGGCGAGTGCCTGCTGTGTCTGGAAGACTGGAAGTTACATTGCACAAAGCTTGCACCTGCGCGAAATATCTACTTTTTCTCATAGTCGACAATAATCATCGCTGCATCTGCTGCATGTGAAGTTGTTCATGAATTTTCCATTAAAATGTAAATATACCCTCTGGCATGTAGATAATGTCTTACTGCTTTTCAAATGAAACATAATTCGTAATCATCGTTGTGGAAAGCAAATTTCAAGGACAAGACTATGACTATTGGCACAAAGATGATTTAAGAAGCAAATATTTAAAAAAAGACCAAAAGTAAACAAAATAAAAACTAAACATCAGCTATTCATCATGTGTTCGTCGATGATCGATTTGATGGAATGATAATTGTACCCCGACGATCGATTTGATGGAATGATAATTGTATGTCGATGATCGATTTGATGGAATGATAATTGAAGGCTTACAATGTTAATTTAAATCCATTCACAGTGGAGGTAGAAAATTTGGCTTCTGCAACAGTAGTGGCTGTACTGTAGGAACACTCCGGACGAAACGTGGCATTATTCAAAATATCTTATTCAACGCTATACTGCACTGGACGAAGTGTCAAATTCGACGAAAAGTTGTATTCATCGAAACAGATTTTAACGAATTGTCATGGATCCAATATCGAGTGCATGTGCAAATAATTTAAATAAACTTTTGGACAAAGAGGTTCGGCGAAACTTGCTCTAGAGCCAAATTTAACACAGCTACATCAATTATTGCTTGAATTGGTGTCTAATTAAGTACCTTGAAGATTTGGAAGGGTGTTAACCTCCAGATGCTACGGTAAATTCAAACGCTATGGAAATATGTGTATGAAGGACACCTACTTATAAAAGAATATGAATTTTATATATATATATATATATATATATATATATATATATATATATATATATATATATATATATATATATATATATACCACATCCGGACCGCTCCGTTGACCTAGTGGTTAGAGTGTCTGCCTCGGATGCGAGAGATCGCGGGTTTGAAACCCGGTCGAGTCATACCAAAGACTTTATTTAAAAAAATGGTACTATCAGCTGCCTCGCTAGGCGATTGACATTAAGAGTTTAGTATTAGGACTTGTCGGTCCGGTGTCAGGATGATGTGACTGGATGGGACATCATGCTACATGTCTGCGGCATGATCCCCCAGTGCTAGACATCACTATCAACTGCAGACATCGTAGCGATAAATTGTTAAAGCTACTTTAAAAATCCAAATCACACACACACACACACACACACACACACACACACACACACACACACACACTGGGTTCTACAGGAGAATGCTTGATAATATTAACATAACTTTTATAAATATGAATAAATAGCATTATTGTACAGGTTAGAGAATTTTAATTCGTTCTCTACGGAGTTACGAACCAGAGTCCCTGGTTACACGGCACCCTTTGCTTTGCCGATAAGCACTAACCGCTATAGCTGCCGTTTACCATTAAGCTGACAATTATACAAAGGTTTAATAGAATCAAAGTAACAATGACATGAACTGTAATGACTACAACTCATATAAACAGAAAATACATGGTACTTTCCTGGTCAGGGCTGCTAAACTAGTAGAAATCTGACGAACAAGACGCAGACCACAGAAGGGAATTGTTCTATTTTCTATTATTTACTGATATCAAAATAGATTAAATAAGTGTTATCATGTGTGACACCTTCCATTAAAATGACTGATGGCGAGTTCCAATTATTTTATGTATTTTAGACTGATTATATAACAATAATTATTTCATACAGCAATCTTGAAGGCATAAATAGTAATTTACGGGCAAACAGAAGAAAAAAGGGATTTGCACAGCTGGTTGCTCTGGGCAACCATAGATTTACCAAATTTTCTACCCCTATAAATTAAACTGTACAGAGAAGCTACTCTTGGGAACGTTCCGGTTGTTTCACGCCCCTGCCCCTCCCCCATTCTTCCCTGAACATGTCGAAATATGTGGTCTTTGATGGTATACAGAGAAAAAACCGTCCCAATGGACGATGGATGGGTACGAAGCAGAAGAGGAGCAGAAAATTCCTAAGTAATAATTCAATAAGTTATCTGTTGGGTTATACATATTGCTATCAATAAGGTTAACTAGTAAGGCTAACAACTGTGTAAATGACAAACAACTTTGAGTCATACCTTTAACTAGATACAGGATTATAAGATTAAGTGTACCCTGACTGGATTAGTAGCCTAAAACAAGGAGATAAATAAGGATCTAGCCTACTAAACTTCGGACAATGCCAATGGATTTACCATATAAATTCGGACAATGTAAATGGATTGACCATAGTAATTCAGATAATGCCAATGGATTCACCATAGTAACTCGGACAATGTCAATAGATTTATCATAGTAATGGGACATTGCCAATGGATTTACCATAGTAATTTGGATAATGTTAATGGATTCACCAAAGTAATTCGGATATTGCCAGTGGTTTACCACAGCTATTCGGACAATGCCAAGGGATTTACCATAGTAATTCGGACAATGTCAGTAGATTTACTATAGCAATTCCGATATTGCTAATGGATTTACCACAGTAATTCGGACAACGCCAATGCATTTGCCATAGTAATTCGGACAATGTCAATGGATTTACCATAGTAATTCGGATGTTACAAATGGATTCAGCATGGTAATTCGGACAATGCCCATATATTTACCATAGTAATTCCAGCATTGCCAATGGAATTGCCGTAGTAATTTGGGCAAGATCAATGGATTACCGTAGTAATTCGGACAATGTCAATTGATTTCCTACAGTAATTCTTTCATTACCAATGCATTTCCCATAGTAATTCTCTCATTGCCAATGGATTTACCATAGTAATTATTTCATTGCCAATGGATTTGTTATAGGTGGCTCTCTACTGTTTTGTATTTTGTATACGGTTAGAATTTTAAAGAAAAAGAATTTCCCCGGGTTTCCTCACTGGTTATACTGGCTATTTAAAAAAAGGCCTTGTATATCTTAAGTACTGTTCAAAGAACCTTTAATTCCCTTTATTTTGGTGTATAATTGATGGGTATAATATGGGTTATAGAGTATACAGCTTGGCCTTACTCCAGATGTACACCTTTCAAACAACTGCTGAGTTTTTCCTTGAAAATTTCTGTCAAGAAAGCTAATTAACCACGCTTTGTTCCTTACTCTGTCTCAAGAAATCCTGGATGTGTTGGATCTCCATGCAACTAATTGGAGTGTTTGGATTTTCATATAATTCTTGATACCACTTTAACACTATCTCTTCCAGAACCAGACTCCAAGCATATCCAGATATTTTTCCAACTTTTCTTCTTTACGCATCATGTTAAATTTCGAGTATTCACTCCATGTATATCTATAGTCGTCAAGGATGAGCCATTTAATTGTATCTACCAGCTCGTTAGCAAAATGGTAGACTAAAACTCGATCTTGTTCATGATGCCACATATGCATAGTGACTGTTTCTTTGTCTTTCTCTTTTGTAAGTTGTTTTCTTTTCTTCCTGTTCTGGCTCAAAGACATCATCATTCCCCATCTCCAAAGATGCTCCGTATTCCAAAGATGCTCCTTATTCCAAAGAGAGCTCGTATTCTTCCACACCTTCTACTAGTCTAGAATCACTTCTCGTTGATTTCTAAAGTATTGTCGAATTCTGCGTACAAGATCACGCTCACCTTATTGGCTAGAGCTTCTGCAAACTGAAGTTAGACACGAGGTTGGCGGGATTTTAAAGGTTGGAAATATCCCTCGTCTCTGCCTTGGTCAGGAGTGAAATCAAGAGCCTACAAAGTATATCCTGCATAACTGTCGTACGAAATGTCGTGACTGGTGTTGATACCTAACTGTCCCGTGGCTTCATACAGTGCCAAATAAGATCTCAAGTAATTTTCTACTCAAAGTAAAGTTCGAAGGGGCTGGCCATCTCTACCGACTTCTGCCTTGGACACTTTGTAGTGTTTAAAATTGAAAGTTTTATTTGAGGGCTGCATTGCTGTCTATGCCAATGAGTACGCGTTCGATAACTGTCCTTGGAAAAGATTATCTTAGATATCGTATCAGAGATTAGCGGCAATGGTGAAGGTTTTCACTTCCACTCGTCGTACTGGATACATGGCTGTTGTTCTGCTCAAATGTGACCTATGTCGTTTCTCACTTTGGTTAACACTTCCACACGGCGTACGTAGAGTCGAGCTTCTCCGATGACGGTTTTGTACTCGTTAGTATAAGCCATCAAATAAGGAAGTCATGATGACGACCGTGAGACAGAAAAAAGTGTCGGATGTTTTTATAGTTTTTACATGAGTCTCTGCACTATGCACAGATTCTAATTTTTGCATGCAAGAATGGCTTTATAGTTTTTAGATGCCGATAGGGACGTGTAAATGACGGGGCCTTCTTCTTCATACCATTCGCGAAACAGATCGGTACGAAATCCCAAATAATCGGGTGTGGTGGGTTTTAAATCGACGTTATGAGGTGTTTGAGTGGCATCGTCGTACGCATAAGTCAGCCAATGAGTTCCTAACTATTTGGTTAACACTTGTACTTGAGATTTATTTCTGGAACTTTCAAACAAGACTACGTAATGGCATTGAGGCTGATCGTACGATGGGTTGTACTTTGTTGATTTTGGGCAATGTAAATGAGACTGGCATTACGATGGTACGATGGGTTGTACTTTGTTGATTTTGGGCAATGCAAATGAGACTGGCATTACGATTGTACGATGGGTTGTACTTTGTTGATTTTGGGCAATGTAAATGAGACTGGCATTACGATGGTACCCTTTGCGTTGAATCAAAGTTTAAAGAAGAAAAAAAATATACTTTTGTGATGTGTTGTGAATTTTTCATTGTGATTTTCAAAACAGAGAATTACCAAAGCAAAAATAGATTTAGACTGAAATCCTAATGGCGTATGTTTCCCGTTTTAAGATACCTCTTCAAAAACGTGATCAGTAGTCACATGGCCTGTTACGTTTGTTTTGTAGTTTTTTCAAACACTTGTAACTTTAAAAAAAAATTTGCATAACGATTTCCTTCCATAGGTAAATATAAATTTTGTGTTAAATTGTGCTGTGCATGTCAGGTTTATTATTTTAGTACTGCAATGTGTTACGGAACAAATTTCTATCTACAGTTTTCCGAAGAAGAAAATAACAGCACACTAAAAAAAGCAGGCCATCAGATTTACATTACAAGAATAACCTGCTGTTAACACACCCTATTCCGCACTCTCATTGTAGAGCCAACACATGCGTTTATCGGAGAACAAATGTAACAATTTTTTAACTACTTTTCATCAGTTGATTTAAGATTGCCATACAACAATACTTTGTTTTGGGGCTGTTTATTCCCATCGCTTAAATTTGGGAGTGGGTTTAAAGCAAATTTTTACTGCAGTCGTTCACAATAAATATAGCATTACCCTTTTATGAAACCGATGACTGAAAACAATTCCCTATGACCATTTCTCGCATAGAATGTATCGTTGTCTTCAGAAACCCAAGGTGGTCATGATAATTTCTCCTACCGGAAAAATAAAAGAACCAAAAATTGTACCCTACGTTTCTATATTTGACCATTTTATCTCTCTCTCTCTCTCTCTCTCTCTCTCTCTCTCGTACCGCCTCTTCTACCGACACCCAAGTAACAAGTAACAATGTGTGTTTGTGTTTGTTTGTTTGTCCCCATCAACCATTTTGTTGCATATGTTTGTTTCACATCGAATTTTCAACATGATATTTTCCCAAGTGTCATCAAGTGCAGTAAATAGAATTATTATATGCTCATTTTTTTCTCCGTTAACTTTACATTGTCAGAATCGTGCAATATTTTACGATATTGCACACCTTCATATTGCACTCACATGCAAGACACGTGTGCCCAACAGTATATTAGGAACTACTTTGTAAACAAATAATGTACACTCGTGTAGTAGACGCTCTACGTTTTGGTTGATTAAATTTGTTTCTGAATGAACTAAAGCAGATGTTTCATGGACTGCCACATATCAGCAGCTTTGGCACATTTCCCGTTAACTTTTTTGATACAATGTTTCAGATTTAGGCTAGCTATAGACGCCAGACAGGGTTCATACAAATAACATGCAAGTTATAAGACATAAACTGTCTTCTTTAGCTGGTAATAAAAAATGGCAAAAATATACTTACAATTTTACATCCTGAATTTCCTCAAAATGTACTTTCTTAGTTCTGCAAATCCGAATTATATGAGCCATGTCATGGGTTCTCAAGGTTGATCACACAGTTCGAAATTGTACTGTAATTTCGAGTATATTCCAAGTGCAGTTACATCCTCCATACTGCACTCAAAATGATATAAACATTAAATTCCACAGCGTCTTTTCGATAATTGCAATTGAAAGACTTCATATTTTTCCCACATTATGATCTGAATCATTCAATGACAGAGCAGAAACACGCCTGCCGATGTCAACACACTTCAGCCTCGCTGCTTCAATACGATTTATTTCATGTAGAACTGGCACAGACGCTGCTGAATCCGATGTAAGTTACTTCATGTAGATAAATCCAGACCATAATCACGAAATTGCTTCGAATCGACAAAAATACCAAAACGTATTCATTCCTGATCAAATGGAAAAGTTGTTGCAATGCGCATTCATTCAGAATATGACTCCAAATTTCAATTTTAAGTAGACCAAACGCCATTTTCTTTCGATACTTACGTCTAGCGCGCGACCAACTTCAAATTTATCTGGCCGGAGTTACGTGCGCATTGATAATGTTGTTGTGTAATGATGCATCTACGCTTGTGTATTTAGTTTGGAATACGGCATACATTCAGTTACTTTGTTTCTTGTAGTGTATTTTTATTTATATATTTAAGCCTTGGGTAGAATAAGAAAATGAGCATATAATAAAAAGGTTACTGTATTTGTATGGGAAAATATGAACTCGTTTTGTCGGATGGATATACTGCACTCCCAAGGTCGTGCAGTATAGCCATCCGAAAAACTCGTTCATATTTTCCCATACAAATGCAGTAACCTATAAACACTGTTCGAGGTGACCTTATATCTGATGCACCTATATACTGCATGTGACGTCATGCGTCGCTCTCTAGGTGCACGTATGGGTCATCAAGTGCATTTTGCCCCAAGTGCCACTTTTTGTTCTAAAGGGTCACCATGTGCAACTTTTGCCCTCAAGTGCAGCTCCCATGTGAATTTCCCGTTGTATTCCCCGTGTTAAATTTCCCTATTGCCCCAAAAGTGTCATTTCTGTCCCTATCATTTCTTTTCCCCCAAGTGTCTCCCCCATGTCAAATTCCACTTATCGTTCAATTGTCCCTCCCATGTTAACTTCTCCTTATGGTTCAAGTTTCCCTCCATGTTAAATTTCCCTTGACGCTCTAGTGTCCCTCCCATGTTAAATTCCCCTTGACGCTCAAGTGTCCCTACCATGTTAAATTCCCCTTTGACGCTCAAGTTCTCACCTGACGCTCAGTGGTGCCTCACATTACGGGAAGTGTCCACTTCACAATAAGATTTCTAACAAGTTGATATATACACAAAGATAAAATTTATATTACGCAAATCTCGAAGAACATGAGACAGCCTTGTCCCTTTTGACATGTGGTCGATTTTCTGTCTACTCCTTGTCCGAAGTAAGCAACATAAAATCTTCTATCGATAATTGTGATAGCTCGAAGAACAACGATTGGCTTGTGACACATGTCGTATATATATATATATATATATATATATATATATATATATATATATATATATATATGTGTGTGTGTGTGTGTGTGTGTGTGTGTGTGTGTGTGTGTCAGATAAATAACTCAGTAATGCACAAGTTGTCTTATCTTATCTGTTTACTCAATATTCATTACTTGTCGCCAATGACACATGTTGACTTTCAAACGATTGAATTACGGTAGGAGGAAAACTGATAATTCGGTAACCAACAACGTTGATGAGTTATCAAAGACGTATTTATTATGCAATAATTCCAATTTGTATGAATTTTACTGCGTTTTCTACGTTCTGATTGGATGTAAACGGTCACGTCATACTGATCTGGAATTATTTACAAATCGATAAAATCTGCGGACTACTTTTGGTTCCCTGTTTCCAGATGATTTGATGTGAAGTTATTAACGCCTTACACCCTAATAATAACAACAACAAGCTCCCACCCACCCACCCACTCCTACGATTTCCGATCAAAAATGACAAGCCACAGATTAAAATCGGCCATTAGAAGTTAAAACAATGTAATTGCACAGACCTTCCTGCACTCCAACACTCACCCCTTTTGCCGAAGAATGCATATGGCAGGCTTAGAAGCAGGCCCGGCCCTAGGGCAAGGCAAACGAGGCAACAGCCTTGGGACCCGCGCTTCTCCGCAATGCAGTTTTTTTGCTTGGGGCCCCGCGCTCATCGCTTGTTGCCTTGGGCCCCGCACATCCTAGGGCCGGGCCCATTTAGAAGTCAATCTTCGAAAATTATTGCATTTCACCTCAACAACATGTTACAGCAGCGGTTATTAAAGGTCACGGTCATATGTCAAACAAGGAATCTCACTAAAAATGGACACGATTTTGCTTTTGAAAGATCGAAATGCGTAGAAAGTAACAACGACGTTGCTGTAACAACACGTGCCATACGCAAGCGTAATTTTCGAGAAAAAAAAAGAAAGAAAAAAAAAAGAAAAAAAGGAATATTCCTGGTTTAACCGCAACAACCATTTTTTTTTTAAATATATTAAAATAATGATCATAAGAATATATCACTGGCATGACCCACTATGACATTCTACCCCGTATCACTGTATAAAGAATCGATGAATATTGTCTAGCGAAGATAGGACTATGTATTCTATCACAGTTAAGAGGCTAATGAAAGAAAGCTTCGATGTACATAAAAAGTGAATGTTTTGTTGATAACATTTGCTGATCTAATGTTAGAAAGGAAGCAAAGTGGAATTATAAGGATTAAATGATCATGGTTGGATATTTATCGATGTGTAAATTTTACCTAATCACTCACAAAGTTTACATAAAGTCCTTCGGACTTTATTTACATTGTGAATGAATAGGTGAAATTTACACATCGATAAATACCCAACCATGATCATTTAATCCTATACTAACCTGGATTGGTATGTACCATATCCAAATACTAATGAAACAAGCTCCATAAAGCTTTGTTCACTTTCATCATGACGTGCAACAAGTTTATGTGTCAGTCTAGTGGGTACGTTATTGATCGATGGAAATCTCGACCTACAGTTTTATTTAGTCAGTAAATCGTTTCTTTGCCTGTATGAAATAGGTTAAGAGTTTCAGTGACCATATGGGTGGGTACTCTTCAAAGTAGAGACGACAAAAGAAAGTGGAGAAAGAAGATACGTTTAACACACAGTTAAGCGGGCTCCCGAGTGGCTGAGTGGTCTAAAGCGCTCACCGTTACGGATCACTGCCATCTCACCCCTGTCTGCGTGGATTCGAGTCTCGGATTCGGTCAATGTGGGTATGTGAGAAAGCTTGCCAGTAGTTTCTCGTGGGTCGGTGGTTCTTTCTGGGGTTTTCCGGGTTCTTCCTCCTCCATTTATACTGGCCGCCATGTATAGCTTATCATGTGGTGAAAAATGGCGTTAAACCCTACAACAACAACAACAACAACACACAGGAGGTTTGTTTTATGTTGTTGTTGTTGTTGTTTGCTGTTTCTAAAGCATATCTAAATCGCGGAGTTTTAAAGTTTGGTGTCATTGTCAGCAACTAAAAATAGTTCCACATAACAACATTACTTTAACTCGATCGGTAGCAAAATCTTAAATGGAAAGTCTTTTTTAACCTACAGGCACAATTAGCGATTTTATTGGATGTTTTACAGCATAGTAGGTTATGAATGACTAAGTTAGTTGGAGTAAAATGCATTACCCAAGGGCACACCAAGCAAAGTGACCAGGGGTAATCTGACGGTAGGATTCAAACCAGCACCCTGTTTTTGGTTGCAAGTCTGCTAGACCGCCGCAGCCCCCGGCTGCCGTTAGTCGGCTCTTACGACATACAGGAGAACTCTTTGGGTCTATTCAATATTCCAGAGCCGGCTGACAGAACAAGACGCCATTCTCATGAAGCTCAGGAGAACGCAATGAAAAGCGCCAGACAGTGCAACAGACCGCTCTCTAGCGGCTCAGAAATATGCAATATAAAAAGAAAAAACAGCAGCGTAATTGATATGCAGACCGATTCTAGCTATTTTGTTGTTGCTGCTGTTTTGTTTTGATTTGGTAACCTCACTTTCGAACTTTGGTGAACTCTCCGTCTTCGTCCAGTGCTAAAGTAGCTCCCTCCCAAAACTTCCTCATTCATAACATAATTTGACGGTGACTGCCAGACTATCTTAATATATCATTATGGCAGAAATATGATAGCTGTACATATCAATTATTCTGATTACAAATGAGCGAAAAACCGGTCTGTCTCGTCATGTGACCAATGCATTCAAATAAATTAGACACATACAGAATTAATGTAGGATATATATATATATATATATATATATATATATATATATATATATATATATATATATATAGACCCTCGCTGTGTAATTAAAGTTTTTTGCCTCTAAATATAACAATATAAGAAAGGAAAGAAAGAGACCCTCGCTGTGTAATTAAGTTTTTTGCCTCTAAAAATGCAATATAAGAAAGGAAAGAAAGGCCACTTTGAAAAACCTGGCAACTCAGTGCTTGTATTTCATTCCATTATAGTACAATAAACCCGTTTAAACGTCTAAAAACTATTTGTAATTTTACACCATATAATTTTCAATGATACGTGTACTGAAGCCTAATTTTTGAAAAATGCGAACTTGTAAATTAATTAGCACTTCTCGATGGCAAATAGTTTGATTAAGCAAGTTGTCCTTTTCATCATTAGCACTTGATGAAAACTATTAACCGTCATGCATGTATATCAAAATTAAAATGATATTACTGGTACTGATAAAGTTGTTTAAATACGCTCATCTTTCAATGTAGTCATTTAGATCATATAAGGTTTTGCTCTGTGTGCGAAAAGTGAAATTTGGATGGTACTGGCCACATTTATCGATGTCAAAGTACATTGTCACTTTTGAGTACTTTAGACTGGTGTAACGGATAGTTATAATTAGGCTATAGTTATAATTAAAGACTGAGTTAAAAAAATTATTAGATCTGTGATCTGTTGTATATGGATGACAAGCAAATTATAAGCACTGTTATGTGTTACTATTCCCTTTCATGTCAAACTCTACGAATTCAACGCCATATAAATAATTGGAAAGTCCATATAAAATAGTATTACACATCACATTGATGATTTGATATTATTTTGGATAGTTTTTGTTCAAAACGTTGACATTGTCATGAATTGTCATCAGACTGGGTCATCATTGTTTTGGGGGTTTTTTCTTCTAAGGAAAGGTCAATGCTATCGGAATTCAGCCATTAGACATATTATTAACAAATCAAGACGCATGCGAAACATTTATATTGTTACGTATATGTAATTTAATTACTTGTGTGTTAGTTTTAAATTCTTTTTTTATTTTATTTTTGTTTCATTACATTTTATTATAATGATAATTTTCACTGGATTTGAATCTTATTTGTCGGAAAATTCACTTCTGATTAGAATGTAAAAGGTATTACATTATCAGTATTTTTAGCTCACCTTGATTGAGACGTTTTATAAACACTAAGCGAAAATGATTGGCTATTACCAAGGTCATGTTCGGCCCACGTGTTAGCTAAATTGTAAACAGCCTTTCTTTTTTATATAGTTCCAGTGTGAGAATCTGATTTTTAGATAGGGCTATTTTTGCCTACGTGATAAATGGCATTTTTTTTTTTTTTTATTGTGCTGTTCAAATTAGTGAATTACGTAGCCTGTCACGTGAGCCACCATGTGATCTAAAATCATGAGTTAAGACAGACGGTTTTTAGTAGACCCAGTCAGTCGTATTTTAAACCTTGAGGGCTCAAGAGGTTTTTATTGTTGTTGCCAGCTTGTTATGAAGTTCATCTATTTTTTTGGAATTTAATAATTTATTCTCTAGAAAACTACACAAGTACTTTTTTTAATAAAAGTTCTGGGACAAAGACATACAGTGGAAATTTATTCTAGAATTCTAAACGGGAACATTACAAATTGTTATTCAACGAGGATCTGTTGCCATCAGTACCACGACCTCATCTGACGTCATAGCCTTTCGTATTGGAACTTCATAGAGATTCGAACCTGGATTCAGTTAGAACTGTTTAGTGATAGGACTTATATTTTTCAATTCTAGGATTATTGTTACCTTGTTTTCTAGGGAAATAAATTATGTTGTTAAAATTTACAAAGCTTGTTGACTTCACTCTTTTCTTTTGTAACATTCGTACGAGCCTACACGTAACAATATAGTATGATGTTTATGAGACACCCATCTTCAGTTACTGCAGATTTACACCAAACCACTTTCAGCTACCCAGGGCTACTTTATAATGAGGGCTTAACCCTGGAAAACCTACCAATATCTCAGCAGGACGTGACTGGAAATCATCAACCATCTTTTCCATCTAGCTACTACATGTTTCTGCTACTTCAACTTTTGCAAAGAACGAAAACCAGAAGAGAGACAGTCCAATGAACGGAAGAAATTTTGCAACGATTAAAACTGTTGTAAGAAAAAGAAGATAGAGAATATGGAAAGATTTAACAGTAGCCTCAAGAAAAGGATGTTGAAATACGTTTGACAAAAAGACCAGAAATAAGTAGATCCATTGATTAATAGAAGAAGTAAATATGTTTATTTGGGGACTAGGTTTTGGAATTTACTAAGTGAATTATATATAATCCAGGTTATTGTTTTGTAAACATTAGATCATTCTAGAAGGTTATTTTTCATTAGATAATGGGTTTTTTTTTTTTATATATAAAATGCTAACTGTGACCAGAGGTCAAGTAGGGAACTCTATATAGTGTAACTAAGATGATTTTATCAATTGCTTTAAGATCTAGCACCTTGAAATTGTATATTACGTTGTGTCCAGTTGGGCTGAATTTTTTTTCTTCACATTATTGAATTTAGGTGATTATTTTCTCTGGAAATACAAAAGTGCTCTGATAAAATTCTTGGATAAAGACATTCACTGGAATTTATGATGAATTCAAACATGGAATTATATTACTGTGATTCAACGAAAAGACTGTTGGCATATCAACACTCTAGGAGGTATAACATACACATCATCGCCTTCAGTTTCTGGATTTATTCGTGACTTCTACTGAATTTTATTCAGGACTTTAAATTACTAGGACTTGTATCTGTAATTCTTGGATTATTTTGGGATTTAATTCGCAATACCGTAAATTCTTTTCTTACTTTGTATTCTTGGGAAATAAATTATTTGTTAAATTTTACAAAGCTTGTTGTCTTTCACTCTTTTCTGTTACTTATTTTAAGAGCATAGACTCTTAACAGAAAATTGGGAGCTCGTCCGGGATAAGAATTTCTCTAAAATATTTCAGAGAACTTTGTTTTGAATTCTACCCAGGAGTGGCTAGAAATTTTGGAAATGGAAGTAGAGCAAAAAAGGTTGGAATTAGAGATAAGATATGTTCAGTTTCAGATAGAAATGATAAAATGGAAAGAGAAAGGGAAGTAAGACAAATGCAGTCTGAGAAAAAAAAGAAGATAGGCTAATACAAATGCAAAGAGAAAAGGAAGAAAGGGAATTTTAAATTAGTTTAAAGAATTGAGCTGGCAAGTGGAAAACACTCCCCCACTTTTGATAGTTTTCAGAAAGATCAAGTTTGTACCTCCGTTTCAGGAAAACGAAGTAGATCAATATTTTATTCATTTTGTGAAAATTTCTGAAATTTTGAAATGGCCATGACAGCACTGGACTCCATTATTTCAATGTGTACTTATTGGCAGTGTTCTGATTATGATGTAGATAAGGAATATATCTTGAAGGGTTATGAGTTGGTACCTGAGGCTTATCGACAAGGTTTAGAATTGTAGAAAATCAACTGACCAGACCTACGTCTAATTTGCATGGGAAAAAAGCATGACAATTTGATAGGTGGTGCTCTTCTAAAAAGGTTAATAAAGATAACGAAAATCTCAGACAACTCATATTAGTTGAAGAGTTCAAGAACTGCGTTCATAGTGACCTTAAGACTTATCTTGCAGAGCATAAGGTCGAAACTTTAGAAAATGCTGTTCGTACTGCTGACGAGTATTCTTTAGCTCATAAAGTTTCTTTTGCAAGTAAGTCTTCCACTCCACAGTCATCTGGTAGAAACAAGTATTTCAGCCTAATATGAGCCCTTCCAAATCTCAATATAGCACAACTTAAAAAAAAAAAATTCTTATAAGATTGATCAGAAGTCCTTACCTCTGCCTACGAGTACCTATTGCAAGAAGAAAGGACACGTTATTTCTGATTGCTACAAATTGAAAAATAAGCAACAGAATCAAGATAGACCTATTCCAAATGCTCTTATTTCTAAGAGGTCAAGGTCACGGTCATGTATTGAAAGCAATACATTTGTTGGATCTAATAAACTCCGGTCTGATTTTGTTATGGAGAATTATGAACCATTCATGTCGAAGGATTCTATATCACTCATGGGTGATTCGACCACAGGAGCTTCTCAGAGTCTTTTATTATCAGGTACTTTGTCTTTTTCTGAGAAGTCTTCTTCTAATGAGAGTGTTCTTATTCAGGGAGTAGAGTGTGGCTTGTTAATGTTCCTCTCCATTCTGTAAATTTGTCATCAGACTTAGTCTCAGGACCCGTGACAGTCGGAACAGTGTCGTATGTACCCATTGAGGGCGTTCATTTATTACTAGGCAATGAACTAGCTGGAGATAAGGTTGTGGTTAATCCACTTGTAACTGACAAGCCTTGTTTGGATCAGAAAGTTGATCCTACTGGGAAAGAAATCCCTGATTTATACACAGCTGGTGCAGTTACTAGAGCTATGGCAAAGAAAGCACTTGAGAATAATGTTGATCAGGAAAGTATTCCTTTAGCTGATACATGTATTGGTCAGGCTTTGATGAGGTCACTGTCACTCCTCGTTTGGATCAACCAAAGGGTAGTGATCACAGTGATTCTCTTTTAACTACTCATTCTCTTTATTCTAACCAAGGAGTCAAACGACAATCACTTGTCATCGAACAGGAAAAAGATCCTGAGATCGCTTGTTTGTTTCAAAGGACCATTAGTGAAAATAATGCCACAGAAGTACATGTTTGTTATTTCGTTAAAAAATGGGATTCTTATGAGAAAATGAAGACCACCTGAGGTACCTGCTGGTGACGAGTGGTCAGTGAACTATCAAATTGTAGTTCCAAAATCGTACAGACAGGAAATTCTTAGTTTGGCCATTGAAATTCTTTTGGTTGGTCAGTTTGGGATTAATAAGACTTATCACAAGATCTTGAATCACTTCTATTGGCCAAAAATTAAAAGTAATGTTTATAAATTCTGCAGATCTTGTCACACTTGTCAAATGGTAGGAAAACTCAATGAGAATATACTTTTTAGTGTAATTAGCTGATTTTTATAAACTACCTGACAAATTATTTATTTACTGACTGATCTGTTCATTTTGTTTCTTCCAACATTCGCTATCCCGTTATTTGCCGTTTTCATCAAAGATGTAGACATGACAACCAGGAGAATAACAAATAAAAAAAGAATGCAAGAGAAAACAAAAACTAGTTAAACAAATAATGGACTATATCAAAAGTAAATCAAGCTAGCGCTACAACAATCATCATAATTTTAAATAATTATTTGTTTGTTTCATGATCTTTGTCTTTCTATCCATGTGCGGTTGAGATTGCTACATTGTAACTTTTTATGGAGGAAATAGTAACAAGATGACATTTTGAAATTTTGTACGCATGAATATATTCTCAAATTAAAATAATCCATAAAAAAGATCTGCACGCTTATATTTGTTCACCGACAAATGGCGTCTGTTATAATAAGTAACTATACACAAGACTGTCGTCATGTAATACCTTTCAAACAAATGCCAGTATAATGTAAACAAACCTGCCAGTAGTATAGATGACCACATTTCTGGAACTCTTTTTATAGCTTTGACACAGCGTCTTTGCTTCGCAGAACAGATGCATTTTTATTTCGTTGTTTAAAGCACAAAACTACCAAATACATTAATTCACAGTGTTTCAGAAATTCTATATTCTATGCTAAAAAAATAGAAACTCACGCATTCTAACCCATATAAACGAATATAAATTATATGTTTTGAAATAAATAATCAGTATACACAATTTGTTATATGGTTTACATGAAATATGTTAGATAAATATAGAATATTAAACATATACACATTTTTCAATATATACTAGCAATTTGTTGTGTTTTGCATATTGTTTCGTTGATATATATATATATACTGTATTGTGTGCTTCAATTTTGTCCGTGATTGTAGATTGTAACTTTAAGATAACTGGTCATTTGTAAAGAACATGTTTACATAGCTAACTTTTGTCCATAATTGAAAGATGTAAATAAGATGTTAACATAGTTTTATGAGATCAGAATATTCTAGAAGCAAAGTTTTTTGAGATTAGAATATTCTAGAAGCAAACTTGTTTACGTTTTAACGGAATTTCCCTATTAGAAATTATCAGTTTTCCAGAAAATTCTGTTGCGTCATAGGTCAGATAATAGTTTATATAAATAGAGGTTATGTTAACGACTTCATTCCTGTTTAATATCAGTCTTTTTGAATCAATAAATTCATTGGAATTGCAAAGTGCTCATAGACTTTGGGGCTAAAACACTGCTTTGGGATTATGGAGAACTCATTCAAAGGCATGATAGATAATATAACTGTACTACATCAGGACATTCGAGACTGTTGGAATTCATTCGGAACGTTCTGTAATTTTTTACTTGTGAAAGAACATTTAGGATTATTTGGGATTTAATTCTCAGTGCTGTAAGTTTCTTGTAATTTTCACTTTGTATTCTAGGCAAATAAATGGTTTGTTAATTTTACTTAATTTTTTGGTTTCACTTGTTTCTGTTACATGTTTTAAGACCGTAGATAAGTAACATTCATGTATACTAGTAAATTGTTGTGTAATCTCTTGCTATTTATTTCCGTCTGTTGTTTGCTTAACTTTAATTCATCTTCGAGGCTGTCCACTTTATTCGCTGAGTATAGTAAAGCTTCACTGAAAAGGTCATATCAGTGTTTATAAAACAAAGTTTTCTAAACTATCCAAAAATGTTTTTAGTTGTGTAACAGGTGTAGTTTATAGTCGTATACGATTGTATTCTGCATATCCGTGCGAGCCTTTTAATTCAATTTGAAATATCAGCCAAAATGTAACAGAAGCGCTCATTTATTGGGTTTTTCATAAACTGATTAAAACTGTAGATAAAGCGTTATACTGTACATCGTGGCTGACATTATGTTTATTTATAGTATTTATAATATCCAATGAATTTTAACCTTACCCCTTCATTATTTATTTTATCATGTCTTTTAGTTTTTATTTTTTTTCATCCTCTTCGACTTTGCTTTCATACGTCACCTTCAGAGACGAGTTGTACCTCATGAGCAATCAAATTTTAATTTGCACACTCACATAATATCTTTTGTCTCTGTTTACTGTTTGTGGTTAAATAAATTAGGAAGTGTCTGTGAAACAAGATGTTTCAGTCGAATAGTTAATAATATTATGTTGCTTGAAAAGCTATTTAATTGCATTATAGGACCACAGTCTAAAATGTCTTTGACGGAATTCTCGAATTACGTTTTCAATCGTTATAGCAGATCTCACTATAGAATATTAAATTATACATGGTGTGATATCGAGTGTACAACTTCCATAGACATCTATTATCATTATTCATCATTTTCCTTTTGTTTCTGTATCCTTTCTCGCAATAAGTAAAACGTATGATACCTTGCAAAAAAAAAAAAATGTCTGTTATGTATTGCATTTCATGTTGCATTCTACCGATGTATGAATTTCGTTCTCTCAGTTTTCATTATTTACCTATTACGCCACCTGAAATCATTAAAATTTTATCTAAACTAGTTTTGATTTATATCAAAGCCATTGCACAACATTTTTCTAGGTTATGTATATTATCATTTTTTTTCAAATGGACGTTTCAGCTGTTTGAGTACACTGCTCTTCATGGGGTGGGGTGGAGGTGTGATAAAAATGTGTAGATACATTGATAATTTATTCCAAGACAAGTAATATTATGGTTCATTTATGTACTTTTAAATTGCCTTAGTTGCTATTTTGTAGTGGTATAGAAGATGAGAGTGTCTGGCACACCATGTACTATTGTTTGGTCAAAGTGTTTTATGCAAGGAATTGAATCAGTACCTGTTCTGCGAAGCAAAGGAGATGAAGTGTGCAAAATTGAAATTAAAACAAACAAAGCAAAGAAAACAACAACACATTTTTATTTGTTTTAAAAACAGCAAAAGATAGGTGAGCCAGAATCTGTAACTTGTATACTACTCCTGCTGTGGCAATGAATGATGTTGTAGGGTTTAACGCCATTTTTCAGCACAAGATAGGCTATACATGGTGGCCATTATCAATGGTGGAGGAAGGACCCGGGAAAACCTTGGAAAGAACCATCAACCCACGAGAAGCTACCAGCAAGCTTTCTCACACACCCACATTGGCCGAATCCGAGACTCGAACCCATGCAGACAGAGGTGAGATGGCAGTGATCAGTAACGGTGAGCGCTTTAGGCCACTCGGAACCCCAGCAATGAATGAAAATCCTTATTTAACAGCACAAAACACTCACGTAACGTGGATAAATAACCAACCATACTACAGATTTACGAGCACTTGAGCTCCGAAACTCACTAGGTGAAGTGACTATATCCATGTATGCAATTAAATTTCCTTCCCTTTTGCAATTGTAACATTTTACAATTTCCATCAATTTATTTGAATAAATTTTACGATAGAAGCAAGACCATATTATTTCTCCAGGTAGGATAGGTGTGTTAATCTCGCTTTTGGACTTCCAACAATGATGCAATGCAGCAAGTTTATGTGTACAGCCACGTGTCGTGTTGACTCGTAATCGCTCTTCAAGCGAATGTAATTGTAATGAAACATTAAAATTCCAGCAAAGAACAAAATTCCTAAAATACATCCTATCCCATGCAGCATATTTGATTGTTTTATTAACTCAAAGATGACAGACAAATGGCGATGTGCGCATTTCTGCATCACGATCGACTGATAAATGGTTAACTGAGATTTTAAATCACCGTTTGAGGGATAAACGGTTATCAGGGCATTTATGCATCGGCATTAACCGATAAATGGTTTTCAAGGCATGTGTGCTTCGGCATTAACCGATAAATGGTTTTCAAGGCATGTATGCGTCGGCATTAACCGATAAATGGTTTTCAAGGTATTTATGCATGGGCATTAACCGATAAACGGTTTTCAAGGCATGTATGCATCGGCATTAACCGATATGGTTTTCAAGGCATGTATGCATTGGCATTAACTGATAAATGGTTTTCAAGGCATGTATGCATCGGCCTTAACCGATAAATGGTTTTCAAGGCATGTATACATCGGCATCAACCTATAAATGGTTATTAGCGTATTTATTCGTTGACATAAGACACAAGGATTAAACATACGACCAGATTTATGCTGTTTGAGTGTAGTGGTGGCACTAGTAATGGGTTTCATTGGTAATGAATGAGTACTGTATAACATAAGTATTATTTACATACCAGACAGTTTGTTTGCCGGGATGTCATTAATATTTACCTAAGTATCGCTAATGTGGTGTTGTACAGAGACAAACCGCCTACGTCTACTAAAGTTGCCAAAACTCACGGAAATAGCAAAGTTCTGCTCGCATTCATGACGTGCACATTAGTGCGAGGAGCCAGTGGTTAAGAACCAAAGATACTTACACAAAAAAACCCCCCAAAACGGATCATATAAACTTGTACGTTTTGCGGTTCCTTTGTGTTCTTTACATACATGCCTTTTGCATTATTTCCCAGTGCAACGTACGTGGGGAAAATATTGCAGACAAAGTGTTTTGATTGTAGTGGGGGGTGAGTGAACGAGTGTGTCCATCTTTTCACGCTTCTTCTCTCCACCAAACGTATTAATTTCAAAAACAGCATGAAAAACAAGATCGAGAACAATGAAACTTCTGCCAACCAGTGCTTACATAGGTACGGTGAAGAAAGGGAAATAACTCTTCTTTAAAATTAACAGCAGTGTACGAGTTGCATCCCTTATATGGTTGCAAATCTCAATTCGTTGTTCAATTGAAACTACACAAAACTCATCGAATAATTAAAAAATATGTGCACATATACATTCAGGAAAAAAGAAAACAATATCTTGGTGAAAACTCTGAAGCATATCTGTCATCGGTCCATCTGTCTTCATGTTCTGGGTGTTTCTATACCACAGCTATTGATCCGCGACCTTCTCCCTTACAACAACGAAAACAGAACCTACAGGATTTCTAACTCGTATTTCAACTCTCATCCAAGACAGATAGGGAAAAATCTGTCTCTGCTAATACTTGCAAAATATAGTCCATAACACTAATTATGAGTATCCAGTTAGCAAGCGTAATCTAGAACAGAGATCATACAATCATTGAAAAAACATGGACGTTTACTCTTATAAAGTACATATATTTAAAACCTGGCATATAAAGTTAGAATCTAAAATTCATACGACAATTGTCTTTTTATTTAAAAATTAAAGTTGTGTGTGTGTGTGTGTGTTTGTGTGTGTGTGTGTGTGTGAGAGAGAGAGAGAGAGAGAGAGAGAGAGAGAGAGAGAGAGAGAGAGAGAGAGAGAGAAACCAGTAGCGGTTTTTCTTACAGATAAATATACAATTACCTGAGTACACATATGTCTTAATATCGATATAAAAAAAATTAAGGTCTCAGTAACACGTGATGGTCGTCGATCCCTTCGACTTCTTTGGCATTTGAAATTAGATACATAGAGGATTTCAAATGGGTAATGATTTAATATTGAATTTATGAAACGAGTTGAATAATGTCCAGCTTTTGCGAACCTTGGCGAGCAAAAACGGACATTATTCAACGAGTTTCATAAATTTAATATTAAATGATTACCCATTTGAGATTCTTTTTATCACATAGTTTTTATTTCAGTGGAAATTATTTAGACAGAAAGAAGAACGAATAATTTCGTTCATTCTGGCAGACGGTGCACCTTTCATTTGTTGTGCATAAAATATAGTCCCAAACAAAGTTGAACTGGTAAAAGTAGATTGTACTTTTTTACAAACTATAAATCAAAGAGAAAGCTTCCATCCGAATAAACAGAACATTTTATAACGACAAAATCATTTTTCAAAACAGAATGATCAATGCGATGTGATGCTGCCACATTGTTTGATACGATACACAGTACAGTAAGCCTAGAGTACATGTTTACCCTAAAATGTCACTTTCAGAACTAAACGTTACATTGTTGCGATTTTCATGTGAAATAGGATTACTGGGTGCACCGTCTGCCATATTTACTGCAATGCATTTGTGACCGGATATTTGCAGTATTTGATTTGGAACAATAGATTGTACAGAAGACGTAAACAAATTTTTATTCGAGTCTGATTTGCATCACATATGTACTGCGTAAAGATGCTGTGGTTGGATAAAGTTCTGTCAGTTAGGAGACCCATTTATATCCAGATTCTTCTGTGAACAGAGGTGAGTTTATTTACTTCTTTAAGTTAACATTTAAACCACGCTTGTATATACGGTGGATTCTATATCTATGTTACAGCTATACCACCCCCACCCCCCCGCCACCCGCTATCAAATAAGCAATACCCTTAGTTTTACTTTTTATTGTTGCTCTTGTCTTGTAGTTTTACGACATTTTTCTTATGATGATATTGTTAAACATGACATAACAAACCCGTGGGGGTAACATATTCATAATCAGACAGCCGAGATAATTTTTCCTCAATTTCCTTTCGCGAGTCGAGTTAAAAAATGGCCGCCCAAAAATGTTCATTCAAAACAAAACATTCCAGAAGGCGGGGTTAAAAACGATCCCAGCCAATCAGTAAAGATAATATTGGACAATAGTTTCATGGGCTTATTTGGACCAATCATCATCACATAAAGTGATAAGTTCACACGTATAATATCAAAAATATGAAACTGCACACACTGTAGACGAAGTGTACCGACTATGTGATAATAAAATCTATATGATAACCGTCTATTTTTTTTTTGAAAAAAATTACAGTCGTGTTACAGAAAGACACAGAGACAGAGAGACAGAGAGAGACAGAGACAGAGAGGTTATTTTTCCAGATGAATGTACGATTAACTGTGTACACGTATGTCTTTATATGGATATCATAAAAGTTATGGTCTCAATAAGACATGATGGCCGTCAATCCTTTCAACTTCTTGCAAATAAGTACATGTTCTACATGAATGACTCCCTGGCGACCTCTACGGCAGGTAGAAAATTCAGAATCGGCGGGTGGAGAATTAGAGGACCCTGGACTCGAAACTGCTTATATTCAACAGAAATTAGATAATAGATAACGTTCGTTATTGTCGATATGTAAATAGATGCCGGAACGACAGTAAGTCTACTGTAAAATTATAGTAATCTCATACTTGTTCCTTAAAACAAACAATTAACAAGCTTTAATTACCTCCTGTCATTGATCATACGTAATTCAGATGCAAATAAAGAAACATGACATTAGATCATGGCGCGGCAAACAAAGGCAAAAGTCAAACATCCACCAGGGACCAGTAAAGTAACACTAATTAGTAGGGCGTACCCATTGAATGTGGGGTTTCGCATCATTTATTGGCATTTTTCTGATATTCCTCCCCTCGCGTGCTGTCATGGAGCAAAAAAAAAATGTTGATATCAAAACCTATGTAAAAGGTCTCTTTGTTACAAGAAATACCAAGACCTGATAACAATAACCAGTCTTGTCGAAATTTTATGTGTCTGTACATTTATTATAATCAAACATTTATTGCTAGGCATTCCACAAAATGAACTACGGGTATATTAATTTTGTTGCGATGGGTAAATAGACAGCTCAGACCATAGCCACTCTTTTGCAAACAGTTTCAACGAACTGTTGTACTGTATATTCGGTTTTATTGGGGAAAGTAAGTCTCTCTCTCTCTCTCTCTCTCTCTCTCTCTCTCTCTCTCTCTCTCTCTGTTAACTGTGTAGAAAAATCGTTACGTGATTGTCTGAAGTTAACACTAGGATTAACATTGCTAAATGATGAAACTTTAATTTCAAACAAACGTCACTACCTTCTCCATTTGTAATACGATAAGCAAAACAATCATTGATATTGTATTTAGACAGGGACAGTAAACCTTGCATATTAAGGTCATGTATAATACTCACCTTATCTTGAATATCGCAAGTGTAGAACCGTAATACACTATATTCTTTCTAGCTTGTCTTCACCCGTCCAGTTGTTTCCCCTCTTGAGCATGATACCAAACGATGGTGCAAACCACATATGAAAAACACATTCAAAATGAATATCCGATAGTTACTGCCTTATATGGTTCTTTTACTTCAGAACTGAAGTAATTGCTTCTGTTGCCTAGTGGTAAGAGTTTTCGCCTCAGATGCGGGAGTTCGCGGGTTCAAACCCCGACCGAATCATACCAAAGACTTATATAATGGTAGTAACAGCTGCCTTGCTGGGCGCTCAGCATTAAGAGGTTAGTGTTTGGACTGATCGGCCTGGTGTCAGGATAATGTGATTAGGCTGGACATGATGCTACATTTCTGCGGCATGATGCCCCAGTGCTAAACATCATTATAAACTGCCACACTGCAGTCATCGTAGCGATATGACTGAAAAATTGTTAAAGCTAAAAATCCAAATCACACACACACACACACACACACACACACACACACACACACACACAGAACTGAAGTAAGCTTCAGGAACTGCAAACATGGCTTCCCGGAAAGAAAACTGCGCTGTGATAAACAAATATGTACTATTCTCGTGCACTGTTTCTCTATTTCGTTTAACTTTTTCTCCAGGAATCATGAGAAGAAGAGTAGATTCTCACAAAGACTATATGTCATGGCGAAAAACTGTAAGTTGTCAGTCGTAGTATTTATCATATACACTTAGAATTTATCATGTACATTTAGTATTTTTCATATACACTTAGTATTTATCATGTACACTTAGAATTTATCATGTACACTTAGTATTTATCATGTACACTTAGTATTTATCATGTACACTTGGTATTTGTTAATACACTATTTGTCATATACTTAGTATTTATCTTGTACACAAAGTATTTATCATGTACACTTAGTATTTACCATATATACTTAGTATGTATCAGATAAGCTTAGTATTAATTATGCACTTAATATTTATCATATACACTTAGTATTTGTGATACGTTAAGTATTTATCATGTACACTTGGTATTTATCATAAACTCACAATTTATCGTATACATTTAGTTTATCTGGAATAGTCTAACGGATTAAACATCTTCCATTACTGTATACAGTCTGAAGAAGCTCAACAATAAACGATCCTAGCTTCATTTTATCAGTATTTCTATTCTACTCTTTATGGGGGAGGGTGCAGATATTCTTTCATCACTAGTAAGGTGGAAATGAGGGACTCGGTTACTTCAAGTTTTATACGGTTATCTACTGTAACAATTGAAGGTAGATGAATGTAAGCCTTCAAAATTTTGGGTATGAAGGAACATCTTATCTGTACTTTCTGACAGTAAGTAGTGGAACACAGCTTTTTGAAGTGTCTTTTTGTTATATGAGAGGCAAAAAAGGAAACTTGTACTAATCCATGTAGCAAAACAGAAGTATTTGCTCCTTCGACTCTGTAATATATATTTACATTTATTTTGTAGAAATTCACCGGTTTAAGCTTCATTTAGATAAATTAATCCAAACAAAAACATATAGAACTCTATTCTTTCTATCATTATCGATTTGTTTTGTTTTTACATTCACATAAACCGTAGTTATCGAGTATCTGAACATTCTTATATCTTACACGGTTATAGTCTTCGGCTCAATCAACGTGGATATGGGAGAAAGTTTGCCAGTAGCTTCCCTTGGGTCAGTGGTTCTTCCCGGGGTTTTTCCTGGTTCTTTCTCCACCAAATATACTGGTCACCATGTATAGCCTAACATGTGCTGAAAAATGGAGTTAAACCCATAATAACAATAAAATCGATTGATGAGGTCGACTTTGGCTTTTTCCTTCTTTATATTATATGGCAAAAATATTCTAACAAATAGTCAGTTATAAATGAACATTTTATTTCATGGGTTCAACATCCTTAAGACTATCTTAGGAACAATCTCAGTTATTTTCATATTCTAATTATATCCCTCTAGGTGTTAATGTAGAAAGAATTGTGTAGTTTTTTATTGTTGCTGTGAAGACTTCATAAGATAGCATCCATTCGAACAGAGACATGCAGGACACCCCGGAAATACTAAACACAAAAACTAGTCCGTAACTGGAATGTGCCCGTGTAAATTATCCCACTTCTGGCTTCTATAGCTCTTAAAAAGTAGTTTAAATTCTGAATAATTGCATATCTCCCATAAAATAACAACTATTAAACATATAAAACATGGCTTGTCTTTAGTATGACATAAAACACTCGATTTAATTTTGTTGAACGTTTCTTCGTGTCAACTAAGTAAATGAACATTGATGTCCTGTGTAATTATTTTTCTACTTCGATGTTTCGGGAAGTATTCTGCTTTGTAGTCTCGGTAAGCATGCGTGATCAGTTTTACATCTTACATCCATGCCAAAGCATATTACAAATTCGCTTTCATTGCTTTCTTGACGACATTTTAAAAACATTTTAGAGATCATAAAATAAATAAACTAATGGTAACAAGTACATAATTTACATTGGAGACAATTCTGACGTCGGTACGTAATTTTCCACATATAAGTTTCATTATTAAAGTCAAAATCAGAGTTTGGATCTAGACATTTGAAGGAAAATAGGTTCTCCTTTTTCTACATTTTCAAAGAACCTTTAGTTAAGTAAAAGTATGATTATTCGTCAAAACTTGCCAAACAAAGTGGTACACACCACAGATCTACAATTTTTTTCTTTTAAAACCAATCATTGGAAGGTGATTACTCCTCCCCCCCCCTTAAAACTTCACCAAGAACTGTGATGAGGGTCTCGGATGTTTCTTTGGTTTGTTAAAGTAATTTAAATTGGTAAAAATATACAACATTTCATATTAGTGAAGTAAACGTCATACAAAATGTAGTTAGGAATGCCATCCGACGACAAAAACTGGATATTTGAAAAATCACCAATAGCACAGTTACAATTAAATTGATATAAACACAATTAAACAATGGAAGTAATGACTATTAGGACGATTCGTTTTAATGTGACTTCAAGCTCCGGATTTAATTTTGGTAAATGTTTCTTTGTGTCCTGTAAGAGTAATGGTAACATTGAAACAGTGATTTAATCATAAAAATTTAATCAATACTCCTTGGGCCAAGGATTTTATAAGTACTGATCAAACCTTAGTGTCCGACTTCTTTATTTTACTCAAATTTGAATCTTAACGCATAAAATGTTTGACGTTTTTCTACGGCATGTGGTCGTCACCACCGTCCAAGAAAATTTTTTTGTAATGATGTTGTCTGGGCCGATTGTTGATCACCTTCGTGTCCAATTTCCCATTCCGTGTGCGTTATTTGCTTCTCTGCCATTTGTGCTTATGAATTCTCGTCTTTTTGTGTTTTCTAGCTGCAAGCCTAATTTAATTTGTTGAATTTTCATCTAGAATTTGAAGTTGAAGGAATTAAATATTTGCAATAAAATGTACCCGCTCGACCACTCTTTTCAATAGCCTATTGCAATTTCATTTTCATCACTGAAATGCTATCGCCATTTAATACATATTCAATTTAAAATTATCTCCAGTGTCTTCTTTCAATATAACTTGAGCATTATTTATAATCTTGATCCACATATGTATGTATGTATGTATGTATGTATGTATGTATGTATGTATGTATGCACCAATGTAACAAGGTGCTTATCAAAGTAATGGCATTTTACCATCTGTAAATTTGTGTCATTTACTGACGTTACGAGATCAGTATATGTTATATTGCTCTTTTAAATATTGTTATGCCTGTTGAGTCTAGTGTGTGCATTTTTTTAAATCCGGCAAGGACAATTTTTAGTCGGCAAAATTGGTTACAAAACCCCTTGTTTAATATTTATGATTTTGCAGTGATATATGCTATATTCAACAGAACTGTTTAGGCGACAAGCCTAGGTCCCATGACTCTAAATATGTATGCGAACATTGTAAACAAGATAACCAGTCTAGACAAGGCCTAAACTGATGTAATGATTTTGCACCACAAAAAAATTGAAACACAAATGTCTTGTCAAAGAGCTTTTTAAAGCCCAAATGCCGCCATTAATAATAAATTTTACCATTCTTCCAATCAAACTCAAGTTTTGAAGGAAGGAAATGATTTGTTAACAAAGCTATCTGACATAAACCGTTCTTTCAACTAATCAAGATGTTAAAGTTTAGGCGACGTTGAAATATTCGGTTTTGAATTAAGAAGTGCCACCTTGTAATTCATTCAATGAAGTCGCTTGTAATTCCATTTTTTTCAGAAGTACTCAAAAAGTAATGACGTGGTACATTCGACAAATTTCATTAATGACTAAGCTAATAGCAACAACATTCGTACGTCGCGCACAAATTAAATCTTGTGTTCGAGCTTTCGACTGAAATTTGTTCACCCACAGATGTCACTGATCAACAATGGACTAATTCATACACATGTGAAAAATGGCCGGGTTTCTCAGTTTGAGGGAAAATTACATGGCTAATAATGAGATGAAACTTCAATTTTATCTGGTTTTAATGGAACCCAACAATGTTTAGGACCAGTATATACGACTTTTTGCACTTAGCGGCGGCATTGGGGCTTTAAGTTAACAAAATCATCTGAACATGCAGAAAAATTATAGTCCATTTAAATGTTTCGGTTGTAAAGACCTATGGCTACCGTTCTGTTTAGTTTTAAACATCACATGCAAAGCCTCCATATACTAAGCATGAATTTAACATATGATATATCCTTTCGATATACTCTCGTCCTGGCTTGTTGTCCAAAATGTTTAAGTTTTCTTAATTTTATTTCTCTAGCGACGTATGCCTCTTCTAAACGGGTGATAATTTCCAGAAATGTTTGTTCTTTTCGATCGCAATAGTAACAATAAAACATGATCTTCCCGTTATTCATTTTTGCATAAAATGACTGGATATTTATTTCTTAAGCACACATATATAACTAAAGGTCAATCTATGAGGCAGATTTGATAAACAATTGATTAAACTTTTTAAAGCAGTTTTATTACTCGCAAAAACACCCTAAAATTTGTCATTGAACCAGAGTAAACTATTGTTTTATATCGTACAAAACCGAAACGCTCACCGAAGTAAAACCATACCCAAACAAAATCTATAAAACTGGCTTCATTTTTAACCGTGTGAAATCGTAGTAAACTGTGTCTCGCTTGTACACTATTCAGGTGTCTTCGTCTGAAAGATATCGTAAGTTTCTTAATTAATTCTTCTTTAATAGCAACGAATTTACTCGTCAAAAGGCAACACTCATCGTTGTGGGGAGGGGTCATTTTATGATACTAAATATATTTAATTAATTTAAATGAAAAAAACCATTGTCACACGAGTTCTAAATCAGATTTTATTATTTGTACACAGCGCTCTATCCCGGCGATTCAAACTCGTCGTCTCAGGCGTGCAAAGTGGGCAAGCACCGTTTTGGTTGGTCTCGATTACCAGGAAGCCATTATCGTAGGGTTCAGGAGACTTTTTCATTACATAAGAGGCGAAAACCAGACAGGTAAAAAAGTCTTTCGCTTAAAATAAAATAAAATAAAATATAATAAATAATCTACCGACAACCCCAACATAACATAATATACATAAACCAACAGGGACGATTACTCCAAAAGCCTGCAATAATTTACATCTCTTTGGTCGGATCTCACTGGACAGTTTTTTTGTGGTTGATTTTTCATCTGACAATGACCTATTGCAGAAATATGATAATAAGTTTACATTAAAGACACAAATAAGAACTAATGATTTTTGTAGAGAGAATGCTTGCTTGATTTTGACTGAGATATTTAGGTTAATTCCTTATACAACTGGTGGTTTTTATACTTAACAGACACTACCACCAACCCCTCTTTTTTACATTCATTTTTGTCAACAAATAGCCATTTTGAATATTTTCCTGTTACAAGAAGGTTAAAAGAATCAGTATGCGCCGTATACATGATTAAAGTTCACTAGTACTATAACAAATTCGCATTCTTTTCATCACCCCTCAAACATCTTGATGTTTAGATATTTACCTTTGTACGTCAATACGTAAGCTGTTTATTTGCAGCCAAAGTTACACATTTGATCTCGATTGCTAGTCTAACTGTGACAGTCAGCCACCAAACAAGCGAATACATTTTCAAGCCTAACTCAAAGTAAATTTAAACCACATTACAGATTTAGCTTACGTGTGAATTTATAAACGCTAGGCTTATGTTAATTAGGCTCATGCCTTCCAGCTTAAAACTTGGGGGTGGAGTGCAGTGTCCAAATACGAAACTAAACAGTAAGACCTTCGATATGTAATCTCACAAGAGTTGTCGAACATCGGAACTGTGTGTAGATAATTTGATACGGTTTGCTGCATCGAATGCAATCAAATATTGTCATGTCACAAGCTAAAACTACAAGCAGACAGTTTTAACTGAATAAAGTCTGACCACAATAATAGCACTTTATATGTTACTATTTCACAATTTTTAAAATCTATTTTGTATTTTTCCCCAAAACCGACAGAAAAATTTAAATACAGCTACCTTGTGAAGTAAATGTTATCTTACTCAGTGGCGCATACCTTGTTATTTTGTTTGACTTTCGTAATGATATTTGTGTCTTTGAAATTTTGTTTGTAGTTTTCATTTGTTTTTATATAACTGTTTATAAGAAATTTTGTTCGATAAGGGCAGTTAGAAATTCTTGGTTACTGTTAATTAAGTTATAATATGTTTAAACGTGTGTTCTGAAGGGTTGATATTCCTGAAATTCTGATAAATATTGGTTTCTCTTAAAGCTCTTATGCTCTGTCTCTTCAATGGTGACAAAATTGTTAGTTTTGTATATGGTTTTATTAATACGTATATGATAAAAGGCTATATCAATGTTTGTGTATGTGGTTTTATTAGTAAGTTTAACAAAATTGCTTTATTTGCATTAGTACTGTAATTACTGTATACTATTATCTTATGAGTAAGTTTAAGTGAGTGGACCCTAAAAAGTATCGAACGTACAATGCTTAATCCCAAAATTACGATGATTAGTTTCAAAACTAAAAACATCCAGCTAAAATGCAATTCCCCAAAATACCAAAGCTAAGTTTTTGGGCTCTAAATATTAGTATGAGTTCAAGTGGGAGCACCCCCTCCCCGCTTCCCAACACAATAAACCAAAGTATAAGAGTTATACAGAAGACAACGAAACTGCAATAATCGAGAGCCCCTAGGGCAAATGTCAAGGTCAGGGCACTGTATTTCCTTTGCGACTATTTATTTTCAAGGTGTACAGATGACCTGGACGACACCGATGCTGACAAAAGTCCACCCCAACAATCCAAGAAAGTTAACGATATCTTTCTTTGTGCCACCAGTGTTTCAAGGCAGGCCTCCATATCCTCTAAACCCTGACGTTTTTCTGGAGACATTACCCGATATGACTTTGAGTGTAAAACAGCTTCAAGGGGGGTTAAACACTGAAGAATTATTGAATGAGGCTTCGATGCTGACCAGTTATCTGAAAGGAAGAGAATTGATCAGTGATGCACATTACTATACTGCTCAGTATGACCAATATGGCCGACGTTGTGAATTATGGCTTGTTCATGAATGAGAATATAAAACAAATTTAGATCTTCAGCAGTTCTGAAGGCAATTAAAATTTATGCGTGCGCATTTCTTCTTCTTCTTCTTCTTCAGTAAGACGTGAGAATAACGAAGGATGCTATCAAGGCACTATGCAAGATAGACAAAGGAGTCTTAGAAAATAACATCAGCATAACAAAATAGATGTAACACAACACAAGAAAACGGGGGAGGAGGACATCAACACATACTAATAATTACGAGTCGAAAAACACACATATCATACAGACCAACTAGTACAAAAACTATGTATTTTTATATTGTCAAACACAGTCGGATCGGTGGAATGGGGGTTGTTTCAAGGGGTTTCCTGAAACCCTCTCCTTTGCTAAAAAGAAAACGTACACACACACAATCTTATAATCAGTTGTCAATTGAAACTGACCATCGTTTTTTTTATTGGATATTATGCGTACTTTGAGTAAATATACACATAGACGTTTGCGTTGGTGCCCTTTCGAGGAAAGTCGGGGCCCTTTTGAAAAATTTTGGTCACTCAAACCCCCCCCCACCCAACACTTGACCTGGTCGGGCCCAACAAGCAACTCATGATAATTCTGACACCATTGAAAGCCAGTGCTGACAAGTATACTTATATAAATTACTGAGCAACAAGCATAAGCTTGTTTCAAGCTCTCTGCTTATTAACAATAATCTTTACTCAAATGAACTGACTGACTTGAAGGATCAAGGACAACAAAGAAATAGATGTAAAAACAGAAGATAAGACTATATATTGGAACAGTGTATCTACAGTATGACAACATTATATTTGGTACTTTCTAAAAGAAAATGTTTGGCATTTTCTGGTTCACAGCATCTTCGGTAGCCAAGGTTCCGATGTGATAATCCTATCTATACCTTGGCAGATCGAACAGATATATTGGTGCTTTGTCCTAGCGACATCTATTGGATTTAATGACTTGCCTCCCTTAGTATGTAATGCCAACTAACCAATAGCGTGGTGCAGTGTACAGCTGCCAAAAATGGTGATGGCAATTGTCCTAAAATGGATACTTTGGAAGGTTAACATCAAAAGCATGACTATGTACCAGATGAAAGTCATTACGGGTGTATTTAAATGAAAGGTATTTGTGCAAACACGGACCGCACTGGAAAAGTGCTTATTTATTAGTCCATTCCAACTATGTGCTCCCCTTGTCTCGATCATGTAGGAATAGTGTTTAAATTTGAACAACTTAATTTTGATTGGATGCGGTGGCTTGCCGCTGTATCCAATGAAATTCACAGACCGAAGCACAAAAATATCTGCTCGATACACCAAGGTATAGATAGGGTTATCACATCGGAATCTTGCCTAACAAGATGGGTTTACAACTGTTTAATGGCAAATGATTTGTGAATGGGTAATCGTTTACTGATAAATGATTTCTGAATAGGTAATCTTTTAATGACACATGATTTGTGAATGGGTAATCGGTTAATGAGCTACAACTCAGACGAGGTATTGATTGTAGAGTGTGTGTTAATCTCACACCTTGATAATAATAGGCTCAGTTATCTTACACCTCGATAATAATAGGCTCAATTGTCTCCAAATTCATGTTTATAATAGAAAATATTGTGGGGACAACTATTGACCCCTATTGACCCCCTGTCTGCATGTCACTCGTAGTTTTCACTGACACATTAAAGGAGATCACAGATACTAACTTAAGAGAAGTGGCAGCAATCTAAAGCTCTTAATTATTCTTAATTTTGTTAACGAAACAATTGAAATGCTAAATGAATGAGTGAATCTCACAACATATAATTTTCTCTCCATGTCCAAAAGTAAACAACAGCACCACGAACAAAACTATTATTAACATTAGTAGTATTTCCAAAATAATGAAGTATGCTAATTACAATGGTAATTACCGATCCTGTCGCAATGTCATTGTCAGTTTTAAATTATATGGTGTTTATCAGAGTTCATTAATGTCAGTTTTTAATTAGCAGTGTTTACCTGCAAACATTATGGTCTGCCATATATAAAAACAAGTCCAGTATCTTTATATTACTTATTTTTTTCCATTATAGTTCTTTATCTGTCCAATTTTTTAAATACTTTTGTATAACTGTATAACTCAGATGGATCCCCTTTTTGTATTCTAACTGACAGAAGAGATCGTATACACTATGAGTACTTTAGTCCCTGGGTTGGTTAAGGACACAGATTGTTGCATATGTCAGAGAAGCACAACACCACACTCACATAAAAATATAAATAAATAAATAAATAAATAAATAAATAAATAAATAAAACAAAACATTGCCACCTAACAAGACAGGTCACAAGTAACCGGCAACATCATACTGGTGTCAATAAACTTCCCGAAAGGTTAAGGTTCCTGTAGTGTCCAGGCCTTATGTCCCCTAATAATTCCATGACCTCAACGTGTACTAATCATCAGACCCTATGTTCGTGTGTCAGTTTATGTGGTCCTCATCGCCTGCATGTTTGTTTAAATACATACGTTTACAGAACCTTACCTTTTATCTCGAAAATCCAAAAGTTACAAATGTATATAAAGACATTGTCCCTCGAATAGCAGACGCTCTACTGTCTGAAAAGAATTTTCTGGAATTGAAGACAAGATCATTTATCCTTGTTAACTGCCGATTGTTGGAACCATTTTCTTGTGCAATAAAATGTGCGTGTGTGTGTTTGTGTGTGTAAAACTTCATGACAATCCTTCATGTAGTTTAGGAGAAGTTGCGATAACAATTTTGTGTTAATGGACTAATGACGAACAATATGCGATCCCACAAGCTCTTCTAGTCAGTGACCATTTGCGCTAAAATGAGAGGAAAAAAACCCCCAAACAACTGCTGAAATGAAATTATATGGATTTTTGAAAGAGATTAAAACCAATTTTGATAGTCATTAAAACTTTATAATTTTCAAATCAATTGCCCACACCCCAAATTCGAACACTTCTCAAGAATACAAACAGATCAGATAATTGAGAGAAAACAAAAGATAGTGACAGACAAATAAATGAATTTAGAAATGCTTATGCTGGTGCTATATTTTTCAGGGTGGTTAAAAGTGAAAAATATCAAAGCATAACTTTAATGTGTGAATTGTGTGTGTATTGAATTGTTTATAGTTTTGTTAATTATACATGTAAACCATAATATTGGCTTCTGTGCATATCAAATTTAAAACATTTCATAAAACACTTGGCATCTTGCTTGTTTGTTTTGGCTTTTTTAAGTTGTTTCGTTAGATTTTGTGGAGTTAGTTTTTGTGTGGTGTAAACATTTAATATGGCACAAGTTTGAAACTGGAACAATAAGTTAGTTAACATCATTAACAGCCTGTCAAGACTAAGTATTTTGTTTTACAGATAATTATTACATACAGGACAGCAGTACAGATAATTATTACACACAGAGCTGCAACACATAACTATCACACACAGGACAGCAGTACAGATAATTATTACATACAGGGCCGCAACACATAATTATTACATACAGGACAGCAGTACAGATAATTATTACTTACAGGACAGCAGTACAGATAATTATTACGTACAGGGCCGCAACACATAACTATTACATACAGGACAGCAGTACATATAATTATTACATACAGAGCCACAACACATAACTATTACATACAGGACAGCAGTACAGATAACAATTACATACAGGACAGCAGTACAGATAGGTTAACTATTACATACAGGTCAGCAGTACAAATAAGTATTACATACAGTGCCGCAACACATAACTATTACATACAGAACAGCAGTACAGATAACAATTACATACAGGCCGCAACACATAACTATTTAGCAGTACAGATAACTATTACATACAACAGCAGTACAGATAATTATTACATACAGGACCGCAACACATAACTATTACATACAGAACAGCAGTACAGATCCCAATTACACACATGACAGCAGTACAGATAAGTTAACTATTACATACAGGACAGCAGTACAGATAATTATTACTTACAGGACAGCAGTACAGATAATTATTGCATACAGGGCCGCAAAGCATAACTATTACATACAGGACAGTAGTACAGATAATTATTGCATACAGGACAGCAACACAGATAATTGTTACATACAGGACAGCAGTACAGATAACTGTTACATACAGGACAGCAGTACAGATAAGTATTACATACAGGACAGCAACACAGATAACTATTGCATACAGGACAGCACAGATAATTATTACATACAGGACAGCAACAAAGATAACTATTACATACAGGACAGCAGTACAGATAATTATTACATAAAGGACAGCAACACAGATAACTATTACATACAGGACAGCAACAAAGATAACTATTACATAAAGGACAGCAGTACAGATAATTATTACATACAGGACAGCTACAAAGATAACTATTACATACAGGACAGCAGTACAGATAATTATTACATACAGGACAGCAGTACAGGTAACTCTTACATATAGGAAAGTTGTTGTTGTTATTGTTGTTATAGGGTTTAACGCCATTTTTCAGCACAAGATAGGCTATACATGGCGGCCAGTATTAATGATGGAGGAAGAACCCGGGAGAACCTGGAAAGAACCACCAACCCACGAAAAGCTACCGGCAAGCTTTCTCACATAACCACATTGGCCGAACCCGAGACTCGAACCCACGCAGACAGAGGTGAGATGGCAGTGATCCGTAACGGAGAGCGCTTTAGACCACTCGGCCACTTGGGGACCCTTATAGGAAAGTAACACAGATAAAAAATGATTACATACAGGACAGAAGTACAGATAATTATTACATACAGGACAGCAACACAGATAATTATTACGTATAGGACAGCAGTACATACATAATTTTCATTGGATATATATTAGTTTGTTTGTAACATGTGGTCTCAAGCTACTTCTTAAATCGTTATATTAATTCCGATGAAGCATTTGTTTTCTGTTAAGACGCGTATGCATGGTGCAGTAAATAGGAATAGTGGGTCAACTATTTTCCTTTTATATTAATCTTGGGAGCTAGGGATATTTTATTATTAATTACTACATCTCTATGTAACTTTGCACTTCTAAAGATTTGAGAAAAGAAAACAAAATACGACCAGCTATGTCTATTTATTGGTCTTCATTTAAATTAGTTCCTTAACAAGAGGCTCAAGTAGAACTAATATTGCTCACCTGGTTGGCAATGTCACTAAGCAGGTCTATGGAGTATTGTCAGAGCACAACCCATGTCCACTATCTCCCAAACTTTATATCATGTTGATTTTTACTAGATTACTATAATCTGTTAGAAGTTCATTAAAAGGTTAAAAGGCATCATTTATATGCGTAGTCTATTCCCTGCGGACGAAGTTATCGAACATGTTTAAAAGTTAAGTTTACGGAAGAAGCTTTATTTCGTGGTGTACATAGCCACATCTTTCAGGCAAATTCAGTTATTATTCATAGGTTCATTGTATAACAGTTGAGACAATGGGTTTCCTCATTTTGGTAATTCAGCTCTGGAAGTGTTTAATCAAGAAATATATTCCAAGTAATAAGCATGTGATGGCATTGAATATAAAGGCAATACTATAATGCACAATACATGTTATAACATAAATGAAAATGTTTAAAGTGGCAATACTTACTACTCCCAAACTTTATTTCATCACACATATCAGGCTTGCTTTCAAATGTTTAAAAATTTAAAATGTGACAAAGTTCTTAGAAATAATACTCTGAATATAACTTTATGAATTAAAACAGTTTTATAAAAAAATAAATAAGTTCTTATTGGAGCAAAATCAATATTAGAAAACAAATTCCTCAAAGGGACTGGTACTCTAATGGATGAAAATAATTCTCATTAATTCAAGATAAGACCATGTCTTCTGTTTAACTGCTGAGAGTTAAGCCATCTTTGATAATCTTCAGCAATAACAATACTTTAAAATCAGCTGTTGTGGTAGGCATATCGTAAGTCAGTCATACAGACAAAGCAGACACCATTGGAAGTCTTATGGTGAAAACACCATGTCAAAATGACTATCGATTCAGGGAGAGTAGTGAAAATTTTCAAGACATCCATCATGGCAGACATAATGGATGTAAGACTGGCGCCATTTTCATTCTGGACCAACTAGGTATCATTACAAGTCTATCGGTGGAAACCCCATGTTGATATAGCCATGTATTTGGAAGGAGTAGACATAGCAATATTTCAAGATAGCCAACATGGCGGCCATATTGAGGGCTAGTCGTTTCCATTCAGAACCAGCTTTACCACAAATAAGAGCTCTTCTGACTAAAACTCCATGTCAAAATAACTTTCCATTTAGGGTAGCAAGAACACGATTTTCAAGATGTCCACAAAGTGGAAGTCAGATCAGCATCATTTCAATTTGGAATCAGATTAACATATGAAGTCTTTCAGTAAAAACCACGTGCTGATATGACCTCATTCGAAAGTAGTGCTCACAAGATTTTTAAGCTGGTCAATGTGGCAGCCATTTGATCGGTACCACATTCATTTAGAACTTGTTGTTATAGGGTTTAATGCCATTATTTCAGCACTAAATAGGCTGTACATGGCGGCCAGTATAAATGGTGGAGGAAGTACCCGGTAAAATCCCGGAAAGAACCACCAACCCATGAGAAGCTACTGGCAAGCTTTCTCACATACCCACATTGGCCGATCCCGAGACTCGAACCTACGCAGACAGAGGTGAGATGGCAGTGATCCGTAACGGTGAGCGCTTTAGACCACTCGGCCACTTGAGGCCCCTCATTTAGAACCAGGCATTAGAAGAAGTCTTCTGGTGAACAATACCATGTTAATATAACTTTCCATTCTGGAGGAGTAGTGATAACAAGATTTTTAAGGTGGTCACAGTAGTGGTCATTTTGGAAATCAGATCAGCACCATTTTCCTTTAGGACCATTGTGATAAATCTTGATGAAAACCCCATGTCAATATGGCTTTCAGTTTAGACGAAGCAGCAATAACAAGCTTTTCAAGATGGCTTCTGTGGTGTCCATACTAGACATAAGACAGGCATGATTTTCAATTAGACCAGCTAGACATCATAAACTTCTTTTAGTGAAAACCTCATTTTGTTATTACCCTCCAGTCTGGATGAGTATCAATAACAAGCTTTTCAGGACGGCTGCTGTGAGGCGGCCGTATTGGATATCAGATAGACAGTATTTGATTAAAGACCAACTGAACATCATATGACTGACAATAAATAAGCAAGGCATAAGATCCGACATGCAAAAGACTGGCAATAAAGAAAACAGGCAAAGGACTGATAATAAAGACTCATGACATAGGATGTGACAGGCAATTGACTGACAATAAGGACTCATGCCATAATATGTAACAGGCAAATGACTGACAATAAATACTCATATAATGTGACAGGCAAATGACTGACAATAAAGACTCATGCAATAAAATGTGACAGGCAAAAGACTGACAACAAAGACTCACGGCATAGGATGTGACAGGCAAATGACTGACAATAAGGACTCATGCCATGATATGTAACAGGCAAATGACTGACAATAAATACTCATGCAATAAAATGTGACAGGCAAAAGACTGACAACAAAGACTCACGGCATAGGATGTGACAGGCAAATGACTGAGAATAAAGATTCATGTCATAATGTGACAGGCAAATGACTGACAATAAAGACCCATGCCGTAAGATGTGGCAGGCAAATGACAAACAATAAAGACCCATGCCATAATGTGACAGGCAAATTATTGAAATAAAGATTCATGGCATTAGATGTGGCAAGAAAAAGATTGAGCAGCAAGAAAAAGAGCACAGTAATTCAAACTTCACAAATGGTAAACAGGATATAAAGTTACATGAATTAAATAACGAGGTGATTCAACAAGATCATCTTGATGAGACTGATGGCCTACTTGCTAAAAAGAATTTCCAGGTATCCAAGACAAGTCTGTTATTCTTTTGAATCACCGAGTATTGAAACCATTCAAGAGGTTTGATCATCATCATCATCCTAATAAAGAAACAACAATAAACTGCTTTGGAATTTTGACATCATTTTAATTTAGTGCCAACGACAAAGTGTGAAACTGTTCATATCAATATGACCATTCATTCAAGAGAAACAGTGATAACATGACTGTCAACATGGCCACCATGGTGGCCATACTAGAGAGCTAATTGTCACAATCATAGTCACAAGTGAATTAATGGTCACACATAACATAAAGGAAAATCATTGTGGTGAGACCTGCATATTGGGATCTTAAAATAAATTGTGTAAATGACAGGAAAAATGTGTTATTTGATGTGCCTTATCAACTTTAATGTACAAGACAAGTAAAAGGCATGCAAAATGTGCTATCTGATGTGCCTTACCACCTTTAATGTACAAGACAAGTAAAAGGGATACAAAATGTGCTAGTTGATGTTCCTTACCACCTTTAATGTACAAATAAAAGCCATGAAAATGTGCTATTTGATGTGCCTTACCACCTATAATGTACAAGACAAGAAAAAGGCATGAAAAATGCACTAATTGATGTGCCTAACAACCCTTAATGTACAAGACAAGGGATACAAAATGTGCTATTTGATGTTCCTTACCACCTTTAATGTACAAGACAAGTAAAAGCCATGAAAATGTGCTATTTGATGTGCCTTACCACCTTTAATGTACAAGACAAATAAAAGCCATGAAAAATGTTTTATTTGATTTGCCTTACCACCTATAATGTACAAGACAAGTAAAAGGCATGCAAAATGTGTTATTTAATGTGCTCTACCACCTATAATGTACAAGACAAGTAAAAGACATGAAAAATGTGCTAACTGATGTGTCCTATCACCTTTAATATAAAAGACAAGTTAAAGGCATGCAAAATGTGCTAAGTGCCATGCCTTACCACCTTCAATGTACAAGACAAGTAAAAGGCATGCAGAATGTCCTAACTGCCATTCCTTACCACCTTTAATGTACAAGACAAGTAAAAGGCATGCAACATGTCCTAATTGCCATGCCTTACCACCTTTAATGTACAAGACAAGTAAAAGGCATGCAAAATGCGTTATTTGATGTGCCCTACCACCTTTAAAGTACAAGACAAGTAAAAGGCATGAAAAATGTGTTATTTGATGTGCATTACCACCTGTAATTTACAAAACAAGTAAAAGACATGAAAAATGTGCTAACTGATGTGCCTTACCACCTTTAATGTACAAGACAAGTAAAAGGCATACAAAATGTGCTAAAAGATGTGCCTTACCACTTTTAATGTACAAGACAAGTAAAACGCATACAAAACGTGCTATTTGATGTGCCTTACCAGCTTTAATGTACAAGACAAGTAAAAGGCATGAAAAATGTGTTATCTGATGTGCTTTACCACCTATAATGTACAAGACAAGTAAAAGGCATGAAAAATGTGCTATTTGATGTGACTTACCACCTTTAATGTACTAAATAAGTATTAGGCATGAAAAATGTGCTATTTGATGTGCCTTACCACCTTTAATGTACAATACAAGCAAAAGACACTAAAAATGTGCTAACTGATGTGCCTTACCACCTTTAATATAACAGACAAAGTAAAAGGCATTCAAAATGTCCTAATTGCCATGCCTTACCACCTTTAATACAAAAGACAAGTAAAAGGCATGCAAAATATCCTAATTGCCATGCCTTACCACCTTTAATGCACAAGACAAGTAAAAGGCATGCAAAATGTGCTAAAAGATGTGCCTTACCATCTATAATGTACAAGACAAGTAAAAGGCATGAAAAATGTGTTATTTGATGTGCCTTACCACCTTTAAACGTACAAGACAAGTAAAAGGCATGCAAAATGTGTTATTTGATGTGCCTTACCACCTATAATGTACAAGGCATGTAAAAGGCATGCAAAATGTCCTAATTGCTGTGCCTTACCACCTTTAATGTACAAGACAAGTAAAAGGCATGCAAAATGTGCTAATTGATGTGCCTTACCACCTATAATGTACAAGACAAGTAAAAGGCATGAAAAATATGTTATTTGATGTGCCTTATCACTTTTAATGTACAAGTAAATCTCAGGAAAAATGTGCTATTTGATGCACCTTATCACCTTTAATGTACAAGAAAAGGTAAAAGGCATGCAAATTCTGCTATTTGATGTGCCTTACCACCTTTAATTTACAAGAAAATGAAGTATGTCTAACATAAGATGCATTCCTTTTTTCAAGATGTTGATTGATACAATGCAGCACTGTAGTAGAAGCCGATACATTACCAGAATGATTTTACTTATTCAATTGGTGCACTTAAATTTATACCAGAAATGTTGACTGGTGATCTTAAATTAACACCAGAAATGATCAAAAAGATTATTCTGAATAAAACTTATACAAATAATTATAAAATGTACACAGCTACATATCCTACATAAGGAAGTATCCTTTCTTATTTAGAATTCATGGCATTAAAATTGTTTCTGTCTTCATATTTGGTTGAAATTCTAAGACTTGTTAGGATGAATGTACATTAAATACAAAGAATATCATGCCCATATTGAATTATCTCCATTCTAGTGGTCTTTTATTTGACTACTTTCCCACTAAACTTCCCTGTATGCTGTTATGTGCTAAATATCATGCAAATGATTAAACCTCCTCCATTTTTCACCATTGTAAACTTTACAATTACTGGTGTTCCTCAATAATAATTAACCTGCAAATAGTTTTCGATATTACAGCAGACATACTCATTCAAACCTCATCAATCTTAAGGATGGATACTAGTCACTTTTAACAATTTTCATTGTTTCACATTTCTTATTGCTACTATGTACAATTTTGATTTCCCTATTCTTCCAAATTTAATTTTATAAATCTCTATATCCAGCACTTTTCACTTCATTTGCCTGCATCTTATTGATCAATATGATAAAAGATACATACATTATCTCTTTGGGAATATATGTTATCTTTTTTCAGGTCTGGTATTGGGAACTTATGTTATCTATTTTCAGGCCCATAGGGAACATACATTATCTCTTTTCAGGCCTGCTATTATCTCTTTTCAGGCCTGGTATTAAGCACACATATGATCTCTTTTCAGACCCACAGGTAACATACATGATCTTTTTCAGGCCCTGTATTCAGATCATACATTATCTCTTTTCAGGCCTGGTATTGGGAATATACATAGTCTCTTGTCAGACCTGGTAATGGCAACATGTGTGTATATATATATATATATATATATATATATATATATATATATATATATATATATAATCTCTTAATTCTGACCCAGTATTGGGAATGTAGTGGAACAGCTAGCTGGATTGGCTTGGATAGTCACCAGCAGTCAGATGGTGACACCAAGACCTCATCAGGACATGTCTAATATAGCCAGCAAATTCACCAAGATAAATTCATACCACCACACTGGGACTGGATACATCAAAGTTATTAGTTAGGTCTTCATAACCAAGATCAACACCACTGATAAAGAGGTAAAATCTCCCTGCTAATGTATTTTAATAGTACTGGGCCAACTCTTTGTTGACAATCGAACACTTTGTATTTTTGTTACCAAAACATGTTGCCAGTTCCAACACTTGGGGTAACTGGAGTGTGCTATTGTCTTTTCTTACAAATGGTGTAGTACCTGAAACAATAAACCTGGAAGATATTACTTGTCAGTCTTTCTTTAGTGTGTACAGCTACAAACACTGTACCATGTGGGGCTTTATGTAACAAGACATGGTAAAACCCAACAAGCATTCAATTTTCCAAAATATAAATTTGTTTCCCTAAAACATAAAATGAAACAAAGTAAAATAATTAAAAACAACTTACAGTGTATGGATTCCAAGAATCTTATCCTAAATGTACTATCAATTTCATAGTGATACTGAAACTATCCAAAGATATTTTCAATGAAGGTTCTAATGTGCTTATGTGCAATTCTAGCACCACTGAAGAATACCAGTTCTAATAATTCAAAAATTGTTACTTCAAGGTAAATTCCACAAAAGTTGAATATCACTAAAGTCCTTGAATGTTTCATCTAATCCAACAGAATTATTCAAGGTGCAAGTCCTTGAATAATTTCCCAATAGTTCAGCAAATTACTGTTTATTTAGAATGTATGTGTTCTTCTCTGCAATTTCAACAAACAAATTATAAATAAGTCTAACTTCATCTCATCTCTTACAAGGCTGGATATAAATGAAGAATGAAACTGCCTACTTAATTCCATTATATAACCACTACGTATGCATTGAATCAGCAAATTTGAATCACCAGAGAAGATTCCAGGCATTTAATTTATTGTGAAATATGTTAACAGTCATGGTCTGACCTTTAATTATTAAACCAATCAACAGCTATGGCACTTATCATATATCTATAGTACAAATGCTCTCCTAGGATCACATTATGTTTTTGTCACCTCCATTCAACTAATGCATGGCTTACTCTGACCGACAGAGCTGTTGATTTAACCCTGGCACTCAACCTCGATTTATAAATGGCAATTCAACAAAGTATCGTACATGTACTTTTACTATAGTACAAGCCAGCCCCTGAATTAAAAGAATTAAAAATTAATATCATAAACCCAACTGATTTAAATAAATAAATTATAAATTAATATATGATATAGATAAACATTTATTATACTTTGCCTCAAAAATCACACATAGCAAACACACTTTGCTACCTATGGATATAATACTATCAAGTGGACTGTCCCAGTCTATTACATGTCTTAAATATAATTCCCTGGGACTAACTTTGCTGTCAAAAATTTAGCAGTTTTGTATTTTCATTTATTCTGAAAATTTAGTTTATATGTTAAAAGAGCTTTTTAAAAGTTAAACTTTTCAAAAACATTCTATAAAAATACATTTTGTTTCCTTTTTATACTCATTTTCAAATAGAAACAATGTTATGTTACAAACAACCTTTTTTATTTTGAAAAATCTGAATAATTTCGGAAGACATGATCTTGTTTCATGGTCTTAAAACATCTGGTCCAAACACTGCAACTTGCTCACAGCTGACTTATTTTGAAATGTTACAAGATCGTAGTTCTGTTGCATCATTTTAATGAAGAATCATGGGAATAATGACAACATGCTGTATGCATAATGTGGTTCATGTATGTCAGCTGTTTGTCTCTATGATCCCTTCTTGTTGAAATTTCGGATTTTTCATCGAAATCAAGGATGATTTGAAGGATTAATCTAGATTTAATAGGTAGGGGGGTGTTCTTGTAGATTGCATGCCCATACTTGAAGCTTCACTCTTACGAGTATAACATTCAATGCCATGCTCATAGCTTCACTCTTATGGGCATAACATTCAATGCCATGCTCATAGCCTCATTCTTATGGGCATAACATTCAATGCCATACTCAAAGCTTCACTTTTGGGTATAACATTCAATGCCATGCTCATAGCCTCACTCTTATGGGCATAACATTCAATGCCATGCTCATAGCCTCACTCTTACGGGCATAACATTCAATGCCATACTCAAAGCTTCACTTGTGGGTAAAACATTCAATGCCATGCTCATAGCCTCACTCTTATGGGCATAACATTCAATGCCATACTCAAAGCTTCACTTTTGGGTATAACATTCAATGCCATGCTCATAGCCTCACTCTTACGGGCATAACATTCAATGCCATACTCAAAGCTTCACTTGTGGGTATAACATTCAATGCCATGCTCATAGCCTCACTCTTATGGGCATAACATTCAATGCCATACTCAAAGCTTCACTTTTGGGTATAACATTCAATGCCATACTCAGCTACACTCTTATGGGTATAACATTCAATGCCATGCTTATAGCTTCACTCTTATGGGTGTAACAATCAATGCCACGCCCATGGCTTCACTCTTATGGGTGTAACATTCAATGCTATGATCATGGCCTTACTCTTACAGGTACAAAAAATATACTGTGTTCATATAAAAAATTATCTTTTACATTGTACCAAAAATAGACATACAACATTATGGCAATTTTTATTATTCTTGACATGTACATAGATGATCTTGACTGACCTTGTTCGGATTAACACAGTAAAACTGTAAGAAGTTTCTACAACAACATTTGCTGTCTTCAGATAATATCATCTATGTTATGATACTGCAACCTCGTTACAAAGTTTCCTTCATCCTAAATACCCAATGATCCTCATTAGCTTTTGGTTTCTCATGGTGCCTTTACAAACCAAACTTCATTTCTTCTCCCAAAAAGCTTAAAAGGACTGTCATAGCCTGCTGTGAAGTAAAAGTCCTGATGGAATTTTTCTTTGCCCATCAATGTCTCTCCAAGGTTACGTGCCTCTGCCAGCCATGTGGCCTCCTTGGCAAAGCCCCCAAAGGTCCTGGTCAAGACAGTCATTTCTGGAAATCTCTGGAGGTTGACATTAGGACTAGTTGGTACAGGAGGGTTCTTCTGATGTTCTGGTGGTACATAGAAGGAAACTATAAAGGTGTTCTCACAGTTTGGTCCAGCTCCAGGGATGATCTTTGTGGCAACAGGTGCAGTCATCTCAATTTTACAACCTAAAGAAAAAAAGAGAAAATCCTGAATATGGAAACTTTATATTTTACTTGCAATTTATGTTCCCCTGTGAGTTTGACATTTTCACCCATTTTTCCCCTCATGGCTAAGGTAACTTCTGTCCCTACAAGTCAAATTTTAAAACAATCTGCTGATAAAAACTGTTTAATTTTGGTTCTTGATAGAGTGTTTTGAACTCTATTAAGTATCAACCCACAACATATAAAAAAATGAAAAAAACTTGTCTTCAACAAAGAAATGAAGACACAAGAGCTAATTCAGTTATTTGGTAATACAATTTCTTTTATTGTGTATTACTCCTACCCATATTCCAACAACCCCACAACACCCCACACCAGGACAGTGATTCATGGTTTGTTTCGTACATATACGTGATCTTCCTGTTATGATTGTGTATATATAAAGTTTGGTACAAATAATGTTTGAAAATATCAAAGTAATTAAAGTTTGGAACAAAGATATCTAATAATGTCATAGTAATTTAAGTTTGGAACAAAGATATTTGAAAATGTCATAGTAATTGAAGTTTGGGTCAAAGATGTTTGAAAATGTCAATATAATTAAAATTTGCATGCATGTAATTTACAAGGACATGAACAACCAAGGAATATATCCCAATTGCCCATCTCAGAAGTCAAGAATAATACCCAGGGATCTCAGTAGTTATGAATAAATCCTCCTCATCCTACCCAATCCCAGGAATCCTAGGAGCCAATAATGATACCTTGTCCTCCATCCCAGGGACCCTTGAGGTTATGAATAACACTCAGCTTCCCTATCCTATGAACCCCAGGAACCAAGAATAATATCCCCCAACCTGATATAAAATGCCAAGAATAGTACTGCCCCTCCTCATCCTAAGGACCCAATTAGCCACAATTAATACCCCCTCCCCCATCTCAGAAGCAAAGAATAGGTCCTACCTCCCCATCCCAGGGACCCCCAAGACCCAAGAACAATAACCATCTTGCACATGGTTACCATAGAGACAAAATAGCTACATGTACAAAGTTTCAAGAATCTCCACAAAATTGTTAAGAAGGAGATATACTGACAGACAAAGAGACATATAGACAGACAGAGGGTGTCATAATATCACTGGTACTAATTAGGCATGGGGAAGAAAAAACTCTTCATTTTGATAGCTTTTCTGTTTACATCATATGAAAAACCCATACAATGCTGTTGCAAACTGTGAACAATGCAAAAAATGTTATGAGGGAGAAAACTCTAGTCTAGCAGAACCCATGGTTACATTCACTCTGTGACAGAAAAACATTTATTAACTGAAATATATGCAGTATGGATAGAATTAATCAGTTATAAGAAAAGCTCTTGGTTTTGAAATCAGTGTACACAATTTAATTTTATAGGTTCTTTATTCATACATAAAAATAAGTACCAAATGTACTCGCTTATAAGTCAACTCCAAAAACAAACTGCACAGGCCTAGATCTGCCAAAGCATAATGCTGGCAGATCATAGTCTATGTTGATTGCATCTGAACTTGACTTGCATGTGAAGACAGTCTAGACAATTGTCTATACACCTACCATGATCATTTTCTCCTCCAATATACTTGAACAATCTCCAGAATCCAGTGGAAACAGCTCTTTCATAATCCATACCTTGCACTGTAGTACTCACCCACATGGCTGACTCGTAGTGTCTCTCTTCCACCTGGGTCTTCTGAAAAACAATTAGTTTAATGTAAAGTCAATACACTTGAAGTTCATATAAAAGTTTACATTCTAAGTGTATATTAGCTTGCTATTTACCAAATTATTTATGATTTTAGTTACAAAGCATCAGTAATGAATTTCTATATTTGCATCAGTATATAAATATTGTACAACTGAACTATGCAGAAAAGAATGACAATATCAGCAACTTTTTAAATGGTAGTGTTTGGATGTAATAATCCTTCTGAGTTTAGTTTAGACTACATTTTGAATCTTAATTACTGGTAGTTTGATCACACGGTTGCACAACATCATACCTGTTGTAGGCTGTATGCCATGCACTAAAAACAGCACTTGTGACATTGTATCTGTTGTAGGCTGTATGCCATGCACTAAAAACAGCACTTGTGACATCATATCTGTTGTAGACTGTATGCCATGCACTAAAACAGTATTCATGACATCATACCTGTTGTAGGCTGTATGCCATGCACTAAAAACAGCACTTGTGACATATCTGTTGCAGGCTGTATGCCATGCACTAAAACAGTATTCATGACATCATACCTGTTGTAGGCTGTATGCCATGCACTAAAAGCAGCACTTGTGAGACTTTACATTTGAGTTTTTGCAGCATGCAGGGGTTTGGAGACATCAATTGAAAAATTTAAGTATTGATACAGATGTGTCAGTCTGAACTGGTAACTAACACAATTTACAACAGAACATGGGGACATACAGATTCTGAGAAATGAAAAAAAAAATGAAAAATAGGGTCAAAGATACATGGAGAGGCAAAGGGACAATAAATATTCAAAAGGGTAAATATATTAGATCAATAGATCAACTGTTGTTAAATGACACATCAGCACATGAAAGATTATTTAGCACCTATAACTGGGAGTAAAAAGACTTTCCTACTCACACCACATGGCAGACACCCAAAGTTGGTCTGGAGAGGATTTAGAACTTGACCCACTGTATGTCCTAGCAGAAAAGTTTTCATTTAGGACCAACCAGACATCACAAGATATGAGCTGAAGAAAATCTCATTTCAGTACAACTTTCCATTCAGGAGGAGCAGCAATGATGTGATGTCAAATCAGCCCCAACAACATATCATGTCTTTTCATAAAATCCCTATGTTGATATGTTCATGTATATTATTTGAATATCTGAACATTCCAGTGGCCACTAACCCATTGGTTAAATCAAGTAAAATACATGTTGCTGAACAAGTTCCATTCAGATTTTGCTACATGGAGCAACTGAGCTGCCAATGTTGAGATGTTTATAATATTGCTCAAAGTTACAGTGAAATGGATTCAAAATCAGCTCTCCTCACCTGCAAACATAGTTAAAACCCATGTTAATATTCATGTTTTCCACAACCACTCATTGTTGGATCTGTCAATGGGCTGTTAGCTCCACCAATGAAAAAATTAAGACATCACTATCACATCAATGATGTGAACAGTGGAGCCACAATTGGCTCATGTATTCTATAGCTGTGAATTTAACCAAGCAAAATACTAATTCCCACAGTGCTTCATAACCTTTGTGGGTATGATGGCCATATCATAATGCAAGGAGCCACAGCTGCATCAAATGTAACCATAAGCATCATCCCAAATAATATGGAGAAATATACAATGTTAAGACTGCGACAACTGCAGTTTATTAACTCACTGCAGTTCCTGAATTAGTCTTGACAATCTCATTAGTAGCCTTGTGGCAGGAAACAACAATCAAATTTAAGATTACTTGCCAATATAGTGCCGAAAATGAAACATTTAAGTTGCTTACTCACAAAAGAATGTACCCATGTAAGTACATAAGCCACACAGGGAGAACCCCTAAATTCAGTTTTATTCATAAAATGTCTCATGAATGTATTCTGACAACAACCACATCATGCTAACAATGTCTGGTCAGTGTTTGGTTATGAAAATCTTTGCGACTATGATGACCTTTATCTACATACCAATGTGCAACTGCTCATAGATGGGCTTGAGGCATCTTGAGACACAGCCATGTGCGTGTACCAGCTCAATCCCACATATTACTTCTCATCAACAGCAATGGCCGAGATGCACTGCTGTTAAAAAACAGGACTGAGTTGGTACTGTTCACTCACAATGATCAACATTTATTTACTGAATGTGGTATCCATGGTTACATTTCTATGACAAATCACCATTACTCTTGCACAAACAACCAGCTCATGAATAGATATGACCTGGCTCCCCCAAGCAGCTGCATTATGTCTCTTTATACATATAATCTGCAGTCTATGCCTGTAGGTGAGTTCTCATGGATTGATCCCATGGATGTAGACATACAAGAACATATACATTAATATAGCAGAAACAGCAACCATGGATACTTCATGGAAGTTTTTCCTGGAGTATCCAGATGAGCTGCACATCACCCATAATGATTATCCACTGGGTTGGAAGCACTGTCAGTGCCCCATGAGTGGCTGTCACCATATCAGCATGGATGAATAGATGATTCCAGATGCCATATAAGTGTGGAATCATGGATGATTCCAGATGCAAGTCTACAGAATGTTTACAAGTTTGTACTGAACCTGCACAGGAAACCTAATTATGAAATCCATCTGTGCAATATGTCCACAGCTGGGGATGTGTGTATGAAAATCTCAGAGTAATAGGGTTTTGCTAGGAATGAATGGCTTCATACATCCAGATAAACACCAACCTGAGAATGGTCATGACAAATGAATCTGAGACTTTTTTTCAAACTTATGAAAAATACTGTGTTTGCCAAAATTACAGAATCTATGGAAATGGATCAGAGCTAAACTTATATAAACAACAATAGCAAACAAGAGAAACTCTAGGTTGACTGCTGACATGCTGTCCTGGCATTGCATTAATAAAAATATTTCATGGTGAACTCACTGCTGTTTACAGTGTGTGTGATTTAGATTTTTAACATAGCTTTAACGATTTTTCAGTCATATTGCTACGATGTCTGCAGTGTGACAGTTTATAGTGATGTCTAGCACTGGGGCATCATGCCGCAGACATGTGGCATGATGTCCCACCCAGTCACATTATCCTGACACCAGGCCGACCAGTCCTAACACTAACCTCTTAATGCTGAACACCAAGTGATGCAGCTGTTAGTACCATTTTTAAAGTCTTTGGTATGACTTGGCCGGGGTTCAAACCCGCGACCTCCCGCATCCAAGGCGGACGCACTAACCACTTGGCCACTGGAGTGGTTACAGTAAAAAATCAAAACAAAAGCTGACAAACCCAATCTGTGTTGGTGCATCAGTGCTTGACTTGCTGAAGCTTTGTAAGTATGTACAAGTTTTATTACGACTTGATCAAGCCATGATACTGTGACAAAACCAATATGTTATATACAGACATGGATTCATTGTTGATACACATCAGCACAGATGATGTTTACATGGACGTGGATCAATTAGCAGAAGAATTCAATGCCAGTTGCATTTACTGAATAATATTCCACAATGAACTTAAAATCTTGTTATAATGTACATTATTTACAAATTTCTCTGACTGATAATGATAAAACATAAGTTATGCATTTTTCATCATTAAATTCCATATTTTGGATGAAATTATTGGCTATTAAATTAGATATTTTGAAGAAATTAATGGTTATTAAGAATGACCCGCAGGCCAGTGTTTCATCATCTGGTCAAGTTTTAGTATTCATCAAAGTGCTGATGTCAGTACTAAGAACATCATTCTGTATGACCACAACCTGTTCACTACAGGTCATTCCCAGGAAATCAGGCAATAAACCAAGTGCTACTGGTGTGATAAAAGAGATGAACACTTCAAAACTTTTATATTTTTGTAAACATACCATGGATCAATGTAAAATTTTAAAAGTGTTCATATTTTCTAACATCATCATCATTATCATCACCATCATCATCAATCCTGTGACCCAAAAGGCTGCTGGGGCACCACAGGCAATTTCACCATTAATTCTCTCCAGCTTTCCCTGTTGTCCACTGCCCTTTGGGAATCTCAAAACCCGATGCCTGTCCACTTTTTAATGTTGTCTTTCCAAGTTTGCCTTGTTATTCTATAACAAAGAATTAGACATGGGTTTGGCCCTGTAAATGGTATCATATAGAGAGAGATGAGCAATGCAAAAGCTAGTTGGTTCTGGGCTGAGTCTGATCAACTCAGAGGGTGAACCCCTGAAGGTGTTGTGGGTCAGCACCAAAACACTCTAGGAAAGCGGATCCCCACCTGATGATGAAACCAACTGCAGTGCATAACTGTATCCAGACATTGGTGTCATAGCCTTTTAGATTAATTAATATGTCTAAAAATTCAGCTTCTTGGCCATATTTTGTGAACTTTTGTTGTACAATCATCAAAATTAATTTTTTGTTGTAAAACTGTTCTATTTTTATGCACATGTATGAGCTATTATTTTGTAAATAAGGAATGTTAATAATCTGTGTTTATCACAATATCCAATGTGAGATTTACACACACTTACATTGTCTATATTCTTGACATTGTAAACTGGCTTATTGAGTCCACCTCCGGTTACGGCTTGCTGGATTGTACGGAAAACAGACATTGCTGCAAATTGATAAAATATACTTGTTTTCAAATCTTCTGTTAAACTGATCATTTACAATTGTCAAAATAAAGACACAAGCTCTTTCAACTGCTTGGTCTAATTGTAAAAGAAGCAAATGTGTCAATTAAAACACATAAGTATCATAAAAGGGACGTGTGTGTGTGTGTGTGTGTGTGTGTGTGTGTGTACTTTCTTGCCTGGTCAGATGAATCGCAATGAAATTTAAATAAATGCATTTTCAAAAAAGTAAAATATATTGTTGCTGTTCATTCTATCTCTGTAAATAAAAGGATCATTAATGTATCTCCACAAATTTTATAATTTATTCATTATTACAGTAACAAATTTGGCAAGATTTTGTACAATTTTGTATTACTGGTAGCAAATAAGGTTTGTAACTTTGCAATAGAAGATTTATGGTAATAGAACGGTTTTAGAAACATACCTCTTTCACTGGAAATTTTGGTACAATTGAATAAATAATGGTATTCATTACAGACTTAATTTTTATTAAAATAATTACATCTTTTCTCAAACAGTGTATTGTCACAGCATCAGAAAATCCTGGATGCATACGATTAAAATTTAACTGATCAGTTAAAATGTAAATATCGATTCCTTATTAACAGAACTTGCTTTAAATTGTAAATATTCACATTATCATGTCTCTGCGAGAAATGCTGGTGAATCTGACACTGCCTACAAGACGGAAGTTAAATACGATAGATGAAAGAAACTGGAAATTTAAGTGAGAGAAGAATAGTATATATAATAATAATAATAATGAGGACTTTGTATTGCGCCAAATCTTTAGAAGCTCTAACATTTGACAATTCTTAAAAAACATATATAATGATATGATTACAAAAATAAAAACAAACACCACGAAATTAGAAAACAGAAAACATGCTGTAAATATTTAAGGTAAGGATACATTATTAGGTCTTTAAGTCTGTTCTTGCAGTTGAAATAGGTGAGTTTTAAGACCACTCTTGAATGAGATCACTGTGTCTTTGTGTCTAAGTGCAGTGGGAAATTCATTCCATGTTGCTGGGCCCTGGTATGCAAAAGAGCATTGTCCATATGATTTCATTTTCATAGTGGGAATAATGAGAATACAAGTGTTAGAAGAGGAGCGTAAGTATCTTGCTGGTGTGTACACATGAGTGAGGTCAGATAGGTATGTTGGACTGGAGCCCATCAGTGAAACGTAGCACTGAGAACAAATTTTGTGTTTAATTCTGGATCGTATGGATAGCCAGTGTAGGGTACAGGGCAGGGGAGAGGCATGCTCTGATCGTGGTACTCTAAGGATGATCTGAGAAGCTGTGTTTTGAACTTTTTTAAGTTTCTGGAGTAGATATTGAGACGAACCAGACAGAATTGAGTTACAATAGTCCAGTCCTGAAAGTACTAAGGAACACACAGGTGTTTTAATGGCATCAACTGAAAGATACTTGTGAATGGAGCTGATGCGTCTCAGCTCAAGATATGCAGCCTTGCATATGTTCATGACACGTTGGTGCAATGAGAGAGTACTGTCAAGAGTAACACCTAGGTTTCGTACTGACTGTGTGAGTTTAATGTTTGTGTTGCTGATATTTATTGTCTGAGGTAAAGGATGTGAATGAGAAAGTCTGTGTTGTAATCAGAATGGCTTCAGTTTTATCGTCATTCATCTGCAGCTTGTTACATGTCATCCATGATTTCACACTGGAAATGCACCTCTCTACGCCTTGGATGGTAGCTTCAACTTCAGTTAGATGGCTAGATTTGTATATTTGGGTGTCATCAGCATACAACTGGTGAGACACTGGATGATGATCTATGACACTTGAGAGTGGCTGAGTGTATAGAATGAAGAGAACAGGTCCAAGAACAGACCCCTGTGGAAGACCACAGCATAGATCAACTGGGCTGGAGTGTTTTCCATTTGCAGACACAATTTGTGTCCTGTTGACCAAGTAGGACTTGAACCAATGTAAGACCATATCATGAATGCCAAATACATGCTGGAGACGGTGAAGTAATATATCATGGTCTATAGTGTCAAATGCTGCAGACAAGTCAAGGAGAGTGAGGACTGTAATCTTTCCACTATCCAAAGCAGAGAGAAGGTCATTGACTACTTTCAGAAGAGTAGTTTCAGTACTGTGGAAAGGGCGATATGCAGACTGTACATTGCTAAAAAGACTGTTTGAATACATATAAACAGTAAATAAATATGTAATGTTGTGAGATATAAAACTTGCAGAACATAAAGCATGTAATAAAAGAATGCAGTAAACACTATATAAAGGAGCAGATATATGTACTATGGTAAGATCACAAATTAAAAAACTTGGAGAACATAAAGCATTACAAAAACGGATCACAACCCCTTTCTTCCTCTCTCAATTATTTGAATTTGCCCACAGGCAAGTGCCTTGGATACTTGAGCTTGCCCGAGCTGAATCTGAGCTTATCCTGGAAGCTGGGCAAGTACATTTGTAAATCCCTGTGGAAAGGATGGTTAATCTCACGTAATCCAGAAAAAAAGATTGTAAATTCAACAAAACACAAAGTCAAGGTCATGTATCCTATGCCAGGGGATAGTCGTAATGTTATATAAATAAATTATAAACAGCGCTATATGTATTTACCAATATATAAATTTATTGCTGAAAATAAAACGAACACTTTTTTATTTGTTTTAATATAAATTCAATTATAAGTAAATAACAAAGGGAGATAATTTGGGTTGCAATATATTGTTTTACAGATATTTACAGCAATGAATACCAAGTGGCCTTACTCTTCGACATACAATCTTGACTTTGCAAATGTAGTTAACCTAATTTGTGTTATGCTGGATTTAAAATACTTGTTTCTCTAGATTACTTTGGAACTACCATAATAACAGTCATGAAACGAGTGTGTGATTTGGATTTTTAATGTAGCTTTAACATTGTTTCAGTCATATCACTATGATGTCTGCAGTGTGGCAGTATATAGTGATGTCTAGCACTGGGGCATCATGCCGCAGACATATAGCATCATGTCCCACCTAATCACATTATCCTGACACCAGGCCGACCATTCCAAGCACAAGCCTCTTAATACTGGGCGCCAAGTGAGGCAGCTAAACAATGGCGGATGGATGATCAGCATTCATTCTTACAGACAAGGTATGACTTGTAAATTATTTTGAATGGCATCGAAAAAATTGACTTATTTTTATGTTGCACCCCTACTCACTTCATAGTAAAAGACCACGTTACCAACCTTTATGTGTGTGTGTGTGTGTGTGTGTGTGTGTGTGTTTCCCCTTCTTGTATTCTGCCATTTTCATATTCCTGTTAGTAGACTGCACTTGATTATACCATTCAATGATTCTTCTAAATGTAGTTCTATTTCTGTAAGTGTATTTCCTTATACATATTATACATATGAAAATTAACTGCATACAGTGAAAAGGTCACTGATTTTATATATAAAAAATATACCAAAATACTGAAGAGATCATACTGTTCCGGATCCATTTTGACCAATTTTACCCTCTCCCCCAATTTCATTCAAGCGTAAACATATTTACCTCAGCAGCTTCTTGCAATCACTGTAATATGGGTTTGACCTGTCTACACGGTATAAATTCGATTTATACACGATAATAAATATAAGAAAAATACTGCAGTAAAGTTACTGTCTGCGGATACGGTACACACTGCTTATGTATAATCACTAATCAACTCCAGCCATGCGATATGACACGTGACTTTATTTTGGTTAAAATACGTCGGACAAGTCTACTCACACGAGTGAGGAATTGTAGGTACAAGTGTAGTTAGCAATGGCACATTTTCAAATACAAATACGACAGCTTCCTGAGTTTTCGGCTTGTGTCGTAATGAAATCTAAAAACATTTATACTTAATGTTAAAATTAGCTGCAATAATCAATAGTGTGACATACACACTTATCGATCGCCCCAAATCTGCAATGGTACCGCACAAGACATGTCACACGTGACTGATCACGTGACTGAAGAACGTTGTATAAGTGATGTTTATGTAAGTTCAAAACTGGATGTTTATGTAAGTTCAAAACTGGAAGATTGCTTATGTAAGTTCAAAACTGGGAGATCCGCACGTGTATATAAACACACTTCGATTAAGACTAGACGTCTCAGCGGAACAAGATTCCTTCACGACATTTGCTGTTTTGTAACTTGTAAGTATGAAATAAGCGCCGATTGATTTATAACTTGAACCCGTTGCTGCATGCAGTGCTCGTGCACCATTCCCACAAAAGGTCCTGAAGATCAAGGCACAGGAGTCGGACGTTTTATCAATTAAAGTAGGACAAAATTTCTGACAACATGAAATCACCTTATCGGTATTATCAATGAACACACACCGATAAGGTGATTTCATGTTGTCAGAAATTTCGTCGTACTTTAATTGATAAAACGTCAGACTCTTGTGATCAAGGTAATCATTCACTCTCTCTCTCTCTCTCTCTCTCTCTCTCTCTCTCTCTCTCTCTCTCTCTCTCTCTCACACACACACACACACAGAGTAGCGTAGCTAGGATATTAGAGTATCTGTTATCGATGGGCCCCTGCCTAGTCGACAGTGGAAAAATTTTTAGAGGGCCCCAATGCCAGGGCCGTAGAGAGCGATCACGGACCCTAGGGTAAGAAACACCCCGACCTCTCTTAGTTAAAATTTTTCTTTTATAAAATTAAAGAGTGTTGTTCGGCTCGGGCCCCGGTTGCCCCCCCCCCTTTGTTGGCCCTGCCCAATGCTTTGCATACTCTTGCTATATGTTAGCTACGCCCCTGCGCGCGTGCGGACACACACACACACACGCACACACACACACACACACACACACACACACACACACATCTGAGCTCTATCGACATTGTATTTGCTACACTGATATTTTTACAAACTTCGACTAAAATCTGCCCAAGGGACGTTTCGTACAAAAACCCATTCGTTCATGGGTAGTTTTCGTCCTTGAAATACTTTACACTTCTTGTATCGTGATGTATGTTTTTCATTTCCGGGTTTTAATTGCTTTATTTTCAACTTAAATAAATAACCGTGATGTGTCATTTATGATGATTACACTGTATTTTGACCCTATGACTTCCAATGTGCACAACAGAATATTTTAATTTATCATACGGGAGCAGTACCTAGTTTACAGTATTGTAGTTACAATAAGGTGGAGCAGTACCTAGTTTACAGTATTGTAGTTACAATAAGGTAACAATATTTAATCAGCTGCCACTTAAACTAGGAATTTATTTGTGTTAGTTTCTTAAACGTCACCAGAAAAACGAGAGAAGTCAAAAACATTTGAAAACGAATTTTGACACGACCCTTAAATATGTATGTGAGCAGACCATAGCGGTCACCTATGTTATGGGTGAGTAACCTCCATATTAGAACTACATGTTTAGGGGGATAATTCAAAACAAAATCTTGATCGTTTCGACAAAACCTTGATCAAGAAGGACAGATAAACCCTAAAGGTCACCTTTGACCGGACGCTGCACTGTATGCACACACACACACACACACACACACACACACACACACACACACACACACACACACACACCAATTTCATTTTTGCAAAATAACTTTATTTGTCCACCATTTACAGCTCCCAAACTTTGTGGATGGCTTGCACTTGGGTAAGGAAGAGGTCTATCAGTTTCAGATTCAAAAGATCAAAGGTCAAGGTCACTGAGTGAAAGAAGGAAAATAGTTTCAGCACAATACCTGTAACCGTAGTCTCTACCCAATACAGTTAGCAAACTTTGTGGATGGAAAAAAGAAAATTGGTTCCGCAGATTAACTTGAGTTTTCCATCATCTGCAGTTCAAAATACTGGATCACTTGTGCTCATGTAATTAAGAACCTTATTGATCTTTGGAGTCAAAAGGTCAAAGGTCATGGTAACTGAATGAAAGAATCAAACGTTGTTTCAGCACAATAGCATTAGTTCTACATGACTTGCCTGAACCAGACTCTGTAGATGGCGCGCACATGGCGTCAGAAGAAAGACTTATTTTGGATTCAGTCAAAGAATAAGACCAAGGAGAAAAATAATGGTAAAGAAAAGCTGTACTGAGCTTAGTAATTACTGTATTGATAGATGAATACAACCATCACTAGAATAAGAAATTTTGTTCATGTACATTATTGTGTAGACCTCATCACATGTATTAACTTCAAATTTCAGATTATAAGAAAACCAGAAATGCAAGTTACCATCTACCTTCTCTGTTTGGTTCTTCAAACTTGCCAATTTGCCACAGTTTCATCTGAAGATGTCTTGAAATACCTTCCAGAGTTTCCAGTTAGCAAACCAGATGATAGCTTGATGAATCTCTTGGAGTCAGGAGTGAAGAAAATTGTGGGCTCTGACAATGATGGAATTTCACAGCAGTCTGTGCCAGTTGGCGCCCAGTGGCCTCCAGCATTCTGTCATAAGCTGAAGTGTCCGTATTATGATTTGCTCGAAAGCACTGAGGTAGGACATGTTTACCTGGTGTTGTATTTCACGTGTTCAATAAATATCATAAGAAACAAGTCAATTGCACAGTACATTTAAGTTTTTGTAAAAGAAGATGTCTTATCTAGCAGATCATCTTCCTCTTCCAAATATCTGGTGGAAGACAAATGCAGAAAACAGAAGAAATGTGGCACATTTATACAGGCCGATACAGTAAGCAGACTTTGAATGACAGTGTACTCTTTGTACAGTTGTGTTTGCAGACATGGAAGATGCCGTTGGTTCTTCCTGTAAAGGCATTTTATTAATAAAGCATGATTTTCAATCATCTCATGCAATATTAGACATTTTGTGTGCATGTTACTACAAATCAGTATCAATCATGCTGCTGCAATAGAGATCGCTGTATTGTAACTTCTTCCAAGCAGGTAAAGTGTTTGATTTAGATGCTGAATTTAACATTTTCTTTATCTGTTCTTCTGTTTTAAAAACTGACTAAATTGAACTGGTTGTATACATATTACAAAGTCCTCTGACCTTTCCCATGATCTGGCACTATTCATGGGGAAACCTGTTTTAAGCATATCAAACGCAAACGTGGGTCAAGTCCCAGAAATAAAACAGTCTGTAACTTATTGAAGAGGAGGTTAGAATGATTAGTCTGAACGGGATTGTCTTTTTGCTGTTACAGTCTGCATGTAATTGTATGCCAAGTTGCCACAACACAAATGTGTTCTGAGTGACAGATGTTTTGAGGTTTGAGCAAAAGGTTTATTTTTGAACACAGAATTATGAAATCATGAATGTCTAGTATTTGTACACAATGTTGCCCCTAGGATTTAGTTGTTGTTGTTGTTGTTGTTGTTATAGGGTTTAACGCCATTTTTCAGCACAAGATAGGCTATACATGGCGGCCAGTATTAATGGTGGAGGAAGAACCCTGGAAAATCCGGGAAGAACCACCGACCCACGAGAAGCTACTGGCAGGCTTTCTCACGTACCCACGTTAGTCGAGCCTGGACTCGAACTCACGCAGACAGAGGTGAGATGGCAGTGATCCGTAACGGTCAGCGCTTTAGACCACTCGGCCACTCGGGGCCCCCCCCTAGGATTTAGTGAGCTAGGGATAAAGTGTCTTGGGAGGACAAAAATTGCAAAGGGATAAATAATTGTTTACATTAGAAACAGTGATGCAAGGGGTGGGGAGTGCACACAGATAAAATTCTGAAAGACATGTGTCTGTAAATTGTAGAAATCTGTCACGCTCATTGTGTAATGTTGTATACATCTCCTGTATCTTGTCTTTTGTTTGGGTCAGTAAAAAACTGGGATGCATGAAAGATTCAGAAAGGGTCATGGAAGATCTCTATTTATCAACAAGCCAAAAAAGTGGAGTCAGTGACGTATTTCCTTGGCAATATATTTATTGCATGGCAACCAAACACTATTTACTCCAATGTTTCATTAAGGTTGAAAGGAGGGTGATTAAGAGCTTGTCTCATTTTTATCATTTAATTTTCATATCTTTTCTCTTTCAGCTGTACAGTAAAATTAGACAGTGCATAGCAAGCATGATGAGTTATAATTTAATCATTAGCTCAACTAATTATTGGCCAGAAGGGCTTATGTGATGGTCTCTTGTCTATTGTCAGTTAGCACAAGCTTGATATCATAATGCTTCTAAACTACTAGAAAGATTAGCACAAAACTTTTCACATTAATCCCATGGTCTAGTTGGTCATTAATGAAAGCTACCTGTGTGTGTATTTGGGAAAGATACCTTACTGCTGTTTCCTTGGCATGTTATAGCCAGTAATGTGTTAAAGTGATGTTAAAACCAACAAAATACAATTACAAATACTTAAATCAAAATGGTGTCCTTTAGACATCCAATGTGGCCAATATTCAGATTAGGTTTTGGTGATATCAAGTTGATCCTTATATGAAAATGGCGCTGATTAGAGCCATTAGGCTGCCCTAGTGACCAGGCCAAAAAATGTGTTTCCTAATGCATTGGTTTTAAAATTAGACTAGGTAAATATTTTCTAAACTATATATATATATATATGTATATATATATTAATGTATATATGTGTATATGTGTGTGTGTGTGTGTGTGTGTGTGTTATAATGATTAGTATATATAATGTACTAAGGGCTTCATATACATGCTTAAACTGCCTCAATTAGATACACAAATCAATTTTCGATAATTTTAAAAAAATATTTTTGTGTTTTTAAACATATATATTATGATGATTAGCATATATATATAATGTACTAAGTCCTTCAAGTACTGGGCAAAACTGCCTCAATTAGATGCACAAATCAATTTCAGAAATATTTTTTGCCCAGGGGGATAGAGCGCTAGGGTTGGCATTGAAAAACAAGTATTGTTGAGTAACCAGAAACACATTTGTTTCTTGGCCCCGTCCACTACTCCAGAATGAATCGTGTTTACATATATTTAATTTGTATTGTTTGATTGACCTTTGTCCATAATTGAGGATAGGAGTTTGGGCATACCTGAATGGTTTTTGTTTAGCTAATTTTTGTATATGATAGTAGATCATATATTAAGATAATTATTTCTTGTAGGTAAACAAATTTACTTGGATTTGAGTTCAAGACATTTGCTTTTTCTCAGGAATTCCAGGTCTTCTGATGTTTGCCACATGCTTTATTTAAATTTAAGTTAAAGACCTGATCTTGTTGAGAACTTAGAATGTTCAAGAAATGAACTTTTGATCCTTATCCTGGTCCTCTTATTGTGTCTTAGGTTTTTATATTAAGGTTGTTTCTATTTTAATAAAATTACTCATTTCTATCTTACCATTAAGAATCAGTCTTTAAATTGTATTCAGTTTTAATTTGAGAGGATTTTTTATTTATATTCATTGGAATTATGAAGCCCTCTACATTGATGTTTGAACTAAATCACTATTTTGGGATTATTGTGAATTCATTTAGAGACATTTAGTATTATTCATTGTGATACATCAAGACTCTTAGGACATCAACACTATTAAAGGCTGTTGGTACATCAGGACATTCAAGATTGGAATTCATTCAGAACACCACTGGAATTCATTCATAATACTCTAAAATTTTGGACTTTTGTGATAGAACTTTTTGGACTATGTGGGATTTAATTTACAATACTGTTAAGTTCTTTTTAAATTTTCATTTTATATTCTCAGTACAGTATTGTGCTTTGACCAAAAGACTACTTATGTTGTCTTGTTGGTCCTTAGTGGAAATTGGTGCCATCTGATATCCAATATGACCATGATGGCACCAATTTAGAAAATCTTGTTAATGTTAGCCCTAAATAACAAAAAGTAATATCCATATGGAGTTTCCACCAGAAGATTTTTTATGAGGTTTTGTTGGTTCAAAATGATGCATTGTTTGGTCCTAAATGAAAATGGTGCTAATCTGACATGCAGTATGTTCACCACAGCAGCTTATTTGAAAATTTTGTTATTGCCAAAGAATATCATAGATGTTTTCAGCACTTAGCAGTTAAAAGGAATAAATGGTCTTATCTTGAATTCCTGGAAATTCTTCTATGTCACTAGAGTAACTATACCTCTGAGGGACTCTTGTTTATGTTATATCAATTTGTCAAACTCTTTACTTTGACTTTTCAGTTTGCAGTCTTACATGAACAAATCTAGTTTGGAAGTAGACTGAATGTACAGAGATATGTTTTGTTAAATATTTCAGGATTATGAACTAAGAAGCTACAAGTATAGTCTGTGGGTGACAACAAATATTGCTGGGATAGACTTCAAACAGGCAACATATGAAGCATTTATGAGACTGTTTAAATACATCCAAGGCAATAATGAAAAGGGTAAGAAACCAGTTAGAAGACTCTATCTTGTGTGTAAGTAAATTTTAACATTTTTTTTCCTCATTGACCGAGCAAACAAGCCAAGTCATCAGCAGTCTGGTTACTGATTATGGTCATTGGTACTGTTGATGCTAGATGTCTTTGACAGTACTTAGTATTTGTCTTTAAATGTCATTCTTTGTGGACCATGATTGGGTTGTGTTGTTGCATAACATTTCAGGCTTATTTACAATGGAACTTCCCCAAACTGACTGCTCCAGTGGTGTAGTGGTTAGAGCTTCCACCTCAGATTCAGGAGGTCGCAGGTTCGAACCCCAGCCGAGTCATACCAGAGACATATAAAAATGGTACTAACAGCTGCCTCGCTTGGTGCTCAGCATTAAGAGGTTAGTGTTAGGACTGGTTGGCCTGGTTTCAGGAAAATGGGACTGGGTGGGACATCATACTATATGTCTGCGGCATGATTCCCCAGTGCTAGACATCACTATAAACTGCCACACTGCAGACATCGTAGCGATATGACTGAAAAATTGCTAAAGCTATGTTAAAAATCCAAATTACACACACAGACACACTTCCCCAAACTTGGTGCCTATCCCTGTGGGTCCTTTGGATATGGTTAAATTACATCAATATCTAATATAGACGTATCAGACCTGTTTATAATGGAATTTCCCAAAACTTGGTACTTATATGACCTTGTGCTAGTCCATGGATGCAGAAATGTTAGAGCGGCACTGTTATAATATTTATTTACCAAACTTGATACTTGCAACCATGGCAGGAGGATACATAATGTGTGTCTCAGATTTGGGGTAATCCTCTTGGGTCAGACCTGGACATGTCATTTGGGTAGCTAAGGTCAAGGGACCATGGAATTAGCACTAGTTAGCTCTACTGGGAATAGAAGTGTTGAGGGAATGGCCTCTAGTCAGTTGTCCATTTATCCATTAACATAAGTTTGTTATCCTGATCCTACTAAACTACTAAGAGCAGCAGTTTTTAACCTTTTGGGGCCATAACCCAGAATAGGTTTGTGGTGTTAGCCTTGACACCCATCAAATACTAAAAAACCACTTGGGTAGGATATTTCAAGTTATTATGGTTGAACTTTGGCAACCCACTCAAAACAGCAAGAGACCCAGTTTTGGGTTGCAACCCTGGGTTATGAACCACTGACTTAAAAGATTACTACGCAACTTTGCACTCACATTTATCTTAAGGTACTGTTGGTCCAAATTAAAGGGTGCAGCTTGGACATCTAGCTTGGTAGCCACAGCAGCCATCTTGAAAAGCTCTGGAACTGATGGTCGTATTAACATGGGGGTTTTTACTAAAAAAACTCCTTATGATGTCTAGTTGGACCTAAATGAAAATGATTCCATTGGATGTCCAATATGGCTGCCATCTTTGAAAATATTATTCCTTCTCCACCTGAACTGAAGGTGATACCAGAATTGAGATTTAACTAAAAGACTACTTATGATGTGTAGCTGTTCCTAAATGAAAATGGTGCTGATCTGAAATCTGGTCTTAGAGCAGGTATCTTGAAAATTTTCTTACAGCTAATGAATGGAAAGTCAAATCAGTTTCATCATAGTAGACTTCTTGTCATTTTTAGTTGGTTCTAATTGAAAATGGTGCTGATCTGAAATCTGGTCTTAGAGCAGGTATCTTGAAAATTTTCTTATAGCTAATGAATGGAAAGTCAAATCAGTTTCATCATAGTAGACTTCTTGTCATTTTTAGTTGGTTCTAATTGAAAATGGTGCAGATCTGAAATCTGGTCTTAGTGCAGGTATCTTGAAAATTTTCTTATAGCTAATGAATGGAAAGTCAAATCAGTTTCATCATAGTAGACTTCTTGTCATTTTTAGTTGGTTCTAATTGAAAATGGTGCAGATCTGGTCTCCATTATGGTCATCATGGCAGCATTCTTGAAAATCAATGTTATTGCAACAGCTTGTAAACAGAATATCATATTTACCTGGGATTTTCACCCTCATGAAAATCAATTTATTCCTACTTGTAAACAGAAAATAATATTGACATGGGATTTCATAACCTTGATTATTGCTTTTTTTGCTAATCTTGTTTGGTCATATCGACTTAAGGTTTTCGCCAAAAGACTTTTATGATGTATAGTTTGTTCTAATTGAGTATATTGCCCATCATGCCTCCAATATGGCCACCATGCCAGTCATCTTGAAAACCTAGTTATTGTTGCTCCTTCTAAACATAAGGACAGAGATGTGGGATTTTCAGTACCTTGAAAATTTTGTTATAGCTACTCCACCGAAAAAGGTGTATGTGTGTGATTTAGATTTATAATAATTTTTCAGTCAAATCACAACAAGTGTTGGCAATGTGGCAATTTATAGTGATGTCTAACACTGGGGCATCATGGTGCAGACATGTAGCATCATGTCCCACCCAGTCACATTATCCTGACACCAGGCCAACCAGTGCTAACACTCACCTCTTAATGCTGAGTGCCAAGCGTGGCAGCTGCTAGTACCATTTTTATAAGTCTTTGGTATGACTAGGACAGGGTTTGAACTCATTACCTCCTGGATCTGAGGTGGATGCTCTAACCACTTAAATCACTGGAGCAGTTTTAGAAAGAAGGGTATATGGACACTAATGTATTTGGGTCATATTTTGAAATCCAATCAGTCAGATAATGAAGATATGATGAGACATTATCGATATTTGTGTACTCGAACAAACATGCTTCTATGCAAATTTAAGAATTGTTCATTGAGTATCAAAATTAGATTATTCAAATCTTATTGCTGCACTATGTATTGTGCTCCACTGTGGACAAACTTTAGTGAATGTATGAAAAGAAAACTAGTAGTTGGTTATAATAATAGTCTTCGTTTTCTATTAGGTCTTCCTAGATGGAACAGTGCCTCCAACATGTTTGTAAATTATAATGTATTCAGTTTTGAGGAAGTAATGAGAAAGTATGTATTCTCAATGATAACAAGAATATCTAATAGTGAGAACTGTATATTGAAATCACTTTGGAACTATGACATTCATTTAAATTCTCATATTATTAGTAGATGGAACAAATTACTCTTTAAATGTGCCACTCAATTTCATTCTTAACAATGCAGGGCGCAGTTAATTGTTGTAGATGTATCTGTATACTTGTACGTATGATATATATGTTCTTCTATGTTTACAATGTTTTACTTATATCCGTATTTTAATTAGATGTATGGACTATGTAGTCTGAAATAAAGAATTCTTATCTTCTTATCTTAATTCATGAAAAGGCTTCTTACAGTGTCTGCTCTAAAGACAGTGATGCAGACCTTACCTCACAAATGGCCACCGTTGTGGCATCTTGAAAATCTTTAATGATTACCAGTACTTCTCCAGAATGGATGATAATGTTGACATCGGGTTTTCACCAAACTACTTGATTTTGATGTCTGCTTTATCCTAAGTGAAAATGTTGCCAATCTTTTAACCGTTATGATAACCATGGTGGACATTATGAAATTTTGTTATTGAGCAAGAATATGAGAAATTGTTTTAACTTTGAGAAGTTAAAAGAAGTCTTAGCTTGGATTTCTGGAATTCATTTTGGCTAGTAGAGCATCAGTCCTTCTTTGAGGGACTCTTGTTTTATGTACTAAACTGTTTGTCAGTTCTGGATAATTCTTTTAACTCTTAATTAATACTGCAGTCGGAAATGGAATTTACAGTCCTTACATAAAAATGTTTTAAAGCAGAATTATCCTAGATTGTGGTCTGGATGTCTTTCCTGTAAAATTCTGAGGAATGTTTGCAGAGAAGAGTTTAAACGGATGTGAATTTTTTTAAAAACCTAACAGACAGCTATATTATCTTGTATTTTGTAAATGCACAGCAGCAATATGAAATGTTTGTAATTAATATTGTAAAGGTGTTGTCTGTGTACGCACTGTACAAAGCTTAGATCTACATCTTCTAGTATATAATGTGCTTTTTCTTTAAAAGAAAAGTTTAAAAACATTGCATCTGCAGTGATTTGTTGCATTGGCTGATCTGGGTATACAAAGTATACATGTTGAGTATACATGTTGAGTATACATGTTGCATACATAGTAATCTTTATTATTTATTTTGTACAGGTATCAAGATAGAGATGACAGTTCCTGTTACAACAAAACTGATACCAGGACCAGGACCTGCCTGTGAAAACAATTTTACCATGTCCTTCTTTGTTGACCTTGACATGGGTTTTCCTCCAAGGCCCAATGATACAAGGGTTTTGATTACCAGGACCCCACAGAATTACACAGTTTATGTCAGGTAATGTTTGGCTTTATGGTACTACAGCACCAATAATCTGCTATGACTTTGATACTTTAATTATTTTTGTTTTTTGCTTTTCAGTAGCATGCTCCTTACTGGGCTGACAAAAAGTTGGGAAAGGACAAAAAAGCAGTTTGTATGTGTATCTTAACACACTAACCCCTGGAGGTTTTTGTCGTTTTCGCCTGAAGTGCGAGTAGGAAACCCATTTTGGGGGCTCTTTCTGAATACATCCTAATACATCGACCTCCAAGACATTTTAGGTTAACCTAATGCCTAGTTGTGTTAGAAACATCATTTTTCATTGGCTATTTCGCCTGAGCATGAGCAGAAGGGTAAAAGTTGGACTTCTTTTTTTTGTTTTTTTTTGTTTTGCTTAACGGACCCATCCTTTTCGTGTCGAGACCACTCTTTATTCTAAATGCCCATCTTATCCTACTTTTTGCAAAGGTTCACCTGTCTGTGTGCAGTTCAGACCGGTCTGTCTTAGATCTGAGGCCAAAAAGTCTAAAATCCAGACACAAAATCGAATTCCGACCTTGGGCGAATTTCGGCTGGAAAAAACTCTGGTCCAAAAAGTTACGTTTTTCCCTCTGTATTTTGTAGTGCAACTAGAACATCCATATTATTTGGCATCATCGTAAAGCTACATCTGTCTACCTTTCTCTAATACCACCCACTTTATTGTGTCATACATGACCTTGACGCTACAGAGCTCAGAAGTAGGCTACCACCTCCTGCCGCGAAAACCGCCGCTAGGGGTCAATGAGTTAATAGCCACTGTATTTTGATGTGTGTGTGTGTGTGTGTGTGTGTGTGTGTGTGTGTGTGTGTGTGTGTGTGTGTGTGTGTGTGTGTGTGTGTGTGTGTGTGTGTGTACACTCATTGATGTATCTTCATTTGTCCAAGAGGCCCCAGGTGGCCATGTGGTGTAATGCACTCATTTTCAGTTCACTGACATCTCACCTGTGTCCATGTGGGTTTGAGTCTCTGGCTCAGCCGGTGTGGGTATGTGAGAAAGCTTTCCAGTAGCTCAGCAGCTTCTCATGGGTTGTTGGTTCTTCCCCATGGTCTTCCCAGGTTCTTCCTCAACTAAATATACTTCCTGCCATTGATGCATTAAACCCATAATAATAACATCATTTATCCTTACTGTGTCACTTTTTTACTTGTGCAAGAAGGTCTAGGAATTGTAATTGAATACTTCTTTGGTGTTATGTCATAAAGTTGTAAAATAAATCCTCAGCCTGTCTGAACAAGCTGTTTTCTGTTTCACAAATTAGCAGAATTGACAAACAGTAATACTAGTTCTTGATCTTATATAAAAAAACTTCCACTTATCTTTAAATTATTTTCTTTTCACAGATCCTTTTCAGGGTTTACCCCGTCAGAGGAAAGGTGGACCACACAAGCCGAGACCCTTTACAGGGCTCTGAGTAAAAAGGGACGCAGTTTTGAGACCGAGTATTACTTTACAGCTGGGTATGACAGCCCATTCAAGATCTTCAACAGGCATAATGAGATCTGGTTCCTCAAGAAATAGATGACATATCAACATCTAATAACTTGGATAATCATTGTACAGTAATTTTTGTTTGACAAGTTAAAATTTATTTCTTCTTAAGTTTTAAATTTTTATAACTGTCTGTTGGATTGTTAGAGTCCTGTTCAGTGAAATTAGTTGAACCCTATAGAAATCACTTGGTCCAGCTGTCTGTCTGTTGACAGTTTGGTTTTCTGCTTGCTTGCAGATCTTTATTTATGGGAGCTCAAAGGAGTTTAATTTTCATCATAATTTGGGCATGGGTTCGAATCTCGGGTTCAGCCAATGTGGGTATGTGAGAAAGCTTGTCAGTAGCTTCTTGTGGGTTGGTGGTTCTTTCCAGGGTTTTCTCAGGTTCTTCCTCCACCATTTATACTGGCCACCATGCATAGCCCATCTTGTGCTGAAAAATGGCATTAAACCCATCAACAACAACAACAACAACAACAACACCTTCAACAATCATCATAATTTGGAATTTTATCCTCAGACTAATTATGGTACTAACCTTTGTTTCTGAAGTTTAACTTAACTTTACCTTGAATTATCAGATTTCAACCAAGTCTTACAGTAAGGCTGTGTATTGATAAGATCTTGAAGGAGTTCAGTTGTCAGTATTCCATAATGTCATTTACAAGAGTTATGACCCCTGATTGCTTTGTTCCTGACAAGTTTCCATAGCATAATTTTACCAAGGTTATTTGAAGTTGTTCCAAATTTGTTGTGGCTATATATTGATAAGTACTTGAATGAATTTGATTCCTAATGTTTTAGAGCATAATTTACAGTAGTTACATCCCCTGAATGACCTTTTTGACTTGGGGTTTCTACTTTACCAAGGCATGTTGGATTTCATCCAAACCTGCATGTGGCTTCATGTTCCAGTGATGGTGGAACACATTTTTGTTGAATGTATTGTCTTTCACCCAGTGAGGCAGAAATGAACTCAATCAAAAGGCATTTAAATAACAAATTATGACCCTTTTCTTAAAGGATTTTTTTTTTTTTTTCATATCTTTTATTTGATTACCTTTTTTCAGAATTGTAACATCTGTACCTTTTATTTTTCATCTTGTATCTCTTGTTTACATTTATTTGGAAGGGTTTATATCTTCATAAAATATTTTTGGGGCAATAAATATTTACATTTTTAGGACTTTTCATGTAATTAGCATATCCATTATTGTGCTGACATGCCAGTAAACTATATGTATACATATTCATAAGGCCTTGAATGAATTCAGTTTTCAGAAAACCAGGACTTCATATACAAGAGTTATGTCCCCTGATAAACCATCTCTCTGACTTTTGCTTCTGCAGCATGTCACTACCAGGGATTGATGGGTTTCAGCTAAATTTGGTATGGAGTTTAATATTAACAAGACCTTGAATTAATTGTTCAACATTCAACAACATCATTTAGAAGCATTATAGTTCTTCATTGGCCATCCTCCTGACTTTCATTCTGCAGCATAACTTTATGAAGAATTCTTGGAGATCAACCAAATTTACCATGCACCAGATTCTGACAAAACCTTGGATTAGTTAGTTTCATGTATTCTGCTATATATTTTACATGAGTTACTGTGCCTGTCCCTGATTGTGCTTCTGACTTTTGTTTCTGCAGCATTACATAACTAAGAATTGTTGGATTTCGATCCAATTTAGCCAGTTGATGTTGACAAGACCTAGTTCGATTTCCAGCATTCCAAAACGTCATTTGTAGGAGTTATGGCCCCTGATTGCCTATCCTCCTAAATTTGCTTTCTGCAGTTTGCCTTTATTAAGAATTATTGGATTTCATGCAAATCTTGTTTGCATCTTAATACTGATTAGACTTTTATGAGATGTCTGGCAATCCCAAGACTTATTTTTCAGGAGGCTGATCATTATATTCTATACATATGTTTTATTTGATAGTAATATAACTTGTCTGATGTTATAAATTGAAATATTAAAACCTTTTCAAATGCTGTACCTCTTTTTATATGAAAATTATTTTTCTAATAAAAGTTCATACAGCAAATATGTTTTTCTGTGTCATATCCCACCTATTCAAAAATGAGTGACTGGTTTATAACAATGGAGCCTAATCAATGTCCTTTTTCTGTTTGTTATACATGTACATGTGATACATCTATATTAGTTTATTGGTATTAATACAGTTATACTTGATACTTATAAAACAGAATTCAGTCTGATGTGTTAGCCCTGTGTTGACCTTTTCAGTGTGCATGTACTGTTGTGTGTAGGGATGGTGGGTGATTTCATTGTTATATAATTACATGTACCATTATGGGAGATGGTGGAAGGTTTGATTGTTATATAATTGCATGTGGGTTGGTGGATGGTTTCATTGGTATGTAATTTCATGTGGGGGAGGGTGGATGATGTTGGTTTTATAAATGTACATGTGGGGACTGGGATAGTGGATGGTTGATGTAATTACATGTGGGATGGTGGATGATGTTGATGTTATTTAAGTACATGTGGGGACTGGGTTGGTAGATGGTTTCATTATTATTTAATTACATGTGGGGGATGGTTTCATCATTATATAATTACATGTGGGGTGGAGGATGGTTTCACTGTCATGTAATTACATGTGTTGGGTGGTGATGGTGTTATAGACGTACATGTGTGGACTGGAGCCTTGGATGGTTTAATTGTTATGCAATTATGTGTGGGGCAGTGGGTGGTGTTGGTGTTTTATAAGTACATGTGGGGACTGGGGTGGTGGATGGTTTCATTGTTATGTAATTACATATGGGGTGGTGGATGGTGTCAATGTTATATAAGTGCATGTGGGGACTGGGGGTGGTGGATGGTTTCTTTGTTATGTAATTACATATGGGGTGGTGGATGGTGTCAGTGTTATATAAGTGCATGTGGGGACTGGGGTGGTGGATGGTTTCTTTGTTATGCAATTACATGTGGGGTGGTGGGTGGTGTTGGTGTTTTATAAGTGAATGTAGGGACTGGGGTGGTGGATGGTTTCTTTGTCAGTCAATGACAAGATTAACTTTAGTGTTGGTTATCAGTATGCCCATAAAACTGGTAGAAAACTTTGAAAAAACTAAATGCAGATATAGTAAATAATACACTTGGTAAATTGACATAAAAATCTAACTTGATCTTTAAATCTCGACTCTCTTACAAGAATTCGAATTTAACTCTTGCTACGTACTAATGATAAACGTTTTCAACACAGTAAGGAGCAGCAGAGAGGGTGGACAGACCACTTTGCCTGAGACCTTATTTTACAAAAATAAAGGTTTCTACGAAGGCTAAAAAAAAAGGTCAATGACGCTAAACCAAAGCCTCTAACCGAGACTATTTCCATACGGTTGAGAACGGATAATAAATCGTTTGGGTTAGCTCAGTTTTATCATCAATCGCTGACGTATTTTTTTCAAATTTTTATGCGATTTCATTTACGCGTTGGTCACTCAGTATTGGTCATTCACCCTCTCTGCTGCTATTAATTAAACAGCCAGTATAAATATTATTAATAAATGAATATTGGAGAACCACGTTCAGCTAGATTAGCTCGAGAGCGACTACAGGCAATCAAAAAATATTTACCCGTCCGTGATTTAGTCAAGCAACAACTACAATCACGTCAGGAATCGCTAGTTGAATTTGCGGAGGATACAAAACAGTTATTTAAACCTATTACAGAAACAACTAAAAGTCTTCTTCCTACGTTAGAGAAAACCGCTGAAGCAACTGGAAAAATAGCAGAGCGAACTAAGAAAACAAAAAGGATTTTACGGGGGCTTCCAGGTGAAATAGCTGCTGCTCAACCAATGCGAGAAATACTTGAAGGTATTGAACAAGTTCGTGGTGAAATAGGTGTATAAAGGATCGTACACAAGAACCAGAAAAACTAGAAGAACAAACAAAAGAAAGAACTGATATAAGTGACAAATTTGCTGAAGATGCTATTACTGTAATTACAGGGGCTAAAAATGTAGAAGAATTAGCTCAAATTGCTGTGAGAAGCTATAATGATCGAGGACAGTTTTTAAAACCTGAATATGCTGATAAAAATGTAAGTCGTGAAAACTGGTAATGGATATTTCGTACACATTACAAAGTTGATCAGGCCAGAAATGATGATCCAAAATATATGGAATATATTCATACAGTAGATAATTATATTTCGTTTGTACAATTACCGCCAAAACAACAATTAATGCAACAAAAACAAGGAAAAAAAAACAAGGAAAAAAACAAAAAAAAAGCGTCAAAACCATTTGAGCAATCACTTCGTGATTATCCAGTATCACCGAAACCAGGAGAGAAAACTGGTGAGGAAGAAGAATATTATGATATTCCTGGTGCAACTGGAAGTGGTTTAGGAAGTGGCCTTATTACTTGTCCCAATAACGTTCTTGCTGATATTGATCGACTAGAAATCCTCATTGGAGGAAAACGAGCTGGTAATAATTCCCCAGAAATCATTAATGAAGCAGCTGATATTTGTAAACGATTATTTACAGGTGGAATTATGGATATTAATGTATATCGGTCCCTCATTAATGAAATCGCCGATGACTACCATAGTGACTAAGTCACTGGATTGAGTATGTAATTAAATACAGTTATTATAATAAAATGATCGTACATAGTACTCAACGTGGACCAACCATGGTCAGGGCAGTAAATTCACGATTACCAGTATACAAAACAACCTACGGAGATGGACTAAGCGATATTATTCAGGGTCTGTTTAGAAGGATAGCCCCAAAAGCAATACCGATTGCAAAGCAACCGGGGATGAAAGCTATTGATGTTGTTCGTGAAAAAGGTATTGGTGCTGTTGGTAATCTCGCTAATAAAGCGTTTTCAGCGATCAAGGATAGACTAACACGATTAATACGCAGACCTGCGGTCCGACCTCAGCCTGTAAAATTACCTAGCACTGAAGTATTGCCTGCAAATATTAGTAAAATAATAAATCAAGCTGCTAATCAAAAACTAGCAGAATTTGCTCATGTACCATTATCAGAAAAAGAAAAAAATATAACCGCTAGTCTGATAGCAGGAAGTGGTCTCACTTCCCGAAGTGGTCTTCGTTTTAGACGCTAATAATTATAATAAATATGTTCAAACGTATATCTGATCCAGCGTTCGACATGGATGCACCAGTACTCAAGGATGAGTCTGTGCGTGATTATCAATATTATTCTTACGATGCACGAGTTCCAGATCAGCGTGGAAAGATTGAACTGCAAGTTCAGGATACAAGCAGATATTTTCTACCCGCTGAGGCATTTATTGAGGTAGAAGGTGAGATTTTAAATAACGCTGCTCCTGCGGCACCAGTAGCATATGGAGATGAAGTTAGGGTTGGTTTTGTTAATAATGGTATTATGGCGTTATTTGATAGCGCTACGTACATGATTGACGGAAAAAATATTGAATCAATTCAGAAAGACGTTGACGTTGCTACAACAATACTTGGTCTTGCGAGATACAGCGACGATTATTCAAGATCAGCTGGTCCATCAATGATGTTTGCAAAGGATACTTCTGATCACCCTGATAACAGACAGTATAATTTAATACAAACGCCACGGGATACTGCATCCGATCCACAACCAGCTGGAATGGTACCCCGGCCTGGTGCTGCATTTCCGTTATTGCACAGTGTTAATCAAGAATTCAACTTAGGATTTACAGCACGTCGAGCAATGTTAAAAGGTAACAGAAGAGAGTTTTCATGTGCGATTCCACTTTCACATATCTTTGGATTCTGTAGAAATGTCAGAAAGGTTATTTTTGGAGCCAAACATACGGTTGTACTATTTCGAAAAGGCACTGACGATGATGCATTATGGCGACCCATTGGTGATCCTGGTAAAGTAGTACTAACGAAACTTTCATTGTGGATGCCGATGATAACTCCGTCAATACCTGAAGAAGACCGGTTGCTATCTTTTATGAGTCAAGGTGGTAAATCAACGTTGTCATGGTTGACAGTGACCACAGATGCTTTTCAAAGTAACATTAATGGTTTATTTACATGGTAAATAGCTTCTCAGCAGGGTATTTCTGCACCAAGACACATATTTATTGCATTACAAGATGCTACACGAGTAGACAATCAAACGCGTAGTATTATGATATTTGACAAACTTGGTGTTTCCGAGGTTTCCTTAAGAATAAATGGACATCAAGAACCATTCGAGGATATACTACTGAATTTTGAAAATAATCATGTAGCACGTGCATATCATCGTCTTATGTCGTTTATGGGGCGTGATCAGAACATTGATACTGGTTTACAAATATCACAGTTAGATTTTACAACCTTATATCCGATTTATTACTTTTCACTAGAACATTTAGATTTAACCAGACAATCAGTAGTTGATATAATTTTTCGAGCTCGTGTGACGCGAGGAGCTATTGCTGATTATAGAGTAATAGCCGTTATCCTCAGCGATAAGACGATGTTACTTGAAGGTGTTAGTGGACGAATGAGAGTCGTTGATGCCCCAGTAGAAAATATGTAACACGTAATTAGATCATCCATAATAATTATAATGTCATATCATCACGCTAGTGTTACCCTGACTCCTGGTCAGATTAAAAGGCTACAATCAGCATCAAAAAATAACTGTGGAATAAAAATATCGCTAAAAAAAGAACAGATGAGCGGTTCAAATAAATTATCGTTGACCGAGCGTCAATTCAGAAACTTCAATGAAGCCAAAAAATCAAATAAAGGTATAAAACTTAATCTTTCTGCGGGAGCTATCAAAGATATTGCTAAGACGGGTGGTATATTTCCACTTCTCGCAGCTATACCAGCATTAATAGCCGCTGCAGCCCCAGCTGTTGCAAAAGCAGCTGCATTAGGTGCCGTTGGAACCGCTGCTGGAATGGCATTAAAGAAAGCAACCGGACAGGGAATAAGAAGAACATCCAAAAAAAGGGAAGAGGTCTAAGATTACCAGGGACCCCGTATCAGGGACCCCATATTCATGGTACGGAAGGGGTCTAAGACTTCCCGGGACAGTTTACTGATATCGCCTATGTCCAATTTTGATTTACTTAATGCCGCTAAAAAACTAAAAATAAAAAACTTCAGAGGTGTTTTTATGCGCGATCAATTACCTAGAGCTGCTAGCAGTTCTGAAACTGGTATTATTAATCTCGATAAAAACTCTGGACCAGCCACGCATTGGGTTGGATATGCAATTGATCCACGTGGAATTATTTATTTCGATTCATATGGATTAGCGCCACCTAAGGAATTTCTTCATTATGTCAGCAATAATATTGCTCCAATTTGGTATTCAACGTTACCAACACAAACATTAACTGATCCTCCAATATGTGGTCGTGAAGTACTTAATGTACTTGATGCTATATCAAAATCAACAAAACCACCTCATAAAGTCGTGCATGAATATACCACATTGTCACATTTAAACAGACATTGATAAATATAATGGTAGATATTTACGGAAGATCTCGTAAAGTTCAGAAGCAAGCTGATTTATCTAAATACGCAACTCTTGATCAACTCAGAAATGAAATCGATGATTTATTAAATGTTACAAGTGTGGATCAAAATGAAGTCGTTGTTTTTCAGGATAAACAAGGACGATTAAAAACGAGTAACATACAACTGCCAGATGTACTCGTACGAATTCCTACCGCAGTTGTTGATAATATCGTTATTTTCTCCGATCAGGGTAAAATACAAGATTCTGGTAAGTCAGTTAACGATTTTATCAAGCGAGCTGGTGATTCATTCACGGATTACATTATTATGAATCGAAATAAAATTATAGACCTTGGAAATCCAACCGTAGATACAGACGCCGCAACAAAAAATATGTCGATGATCAAGAATCTAAGTATGTGTTAGTCAACGGTGGTATAATGCGTGCATTTCTCAACATGAATAATAATGGTATTAATAATCTTAGAACACCAGAATCTGATTTTGACGCTGCAACGAAGAAATATGTAGACGATAGCAACATTCCTACGACAACTTTGCTAAAAACAATCAATAACGAAATGACCACACTCAATGGTACTTTTACTAGACACGTGGAAACGTTTTTAAATTTTCGTAGAAACATAAACAAAACCATTAAAGATTTTTTTGGGGAACAACCAACCGTTGACATAAAACTAGCCGACGTTAACATGAAACTCAATGATATTGTTAGTGGAATACCTAATATTGTTCAAAAAACTAATCTGATTAAAATTCCTCACAATCAGATCGTCAATATCGTGTACACAGTAGCATCAGGATTAACAACATGGTCACAGCAAAATAACACTATTAAATATACCGCAAAAGTTACTGGTGTGTATAGACTGTCTATCTTTAGCTCTGCAAAGTTTAAAATTTATACTACAACATTTCCGTGGCGTCATTCAACTGATGCTTTCTCTGGAGTTGTATCTATAGTGTTAAATAAAGATGCTGAAGAAATATTTTACTGGAAGCAGATGATCAAACAATAACCGCAACGTCTTACTGGTGGTGTTTGGAATTTGTAGCTGAAACACCACAATTAGTCACTTAATATAACAATAATGGATCAACACCAAAGACCTCAGTCCTACATCGACGTTCAACGTTACAGATACAGTCAAGTATATGAACGTCTGACTAAACTAAAGGATTTTATTGATTATTATAACATAAAAATAAAAAAATACAAAAGGCGTATAGTTGTCATCGATGTAGTTGTTTACTCGGTTTCTGCTGTTATTGCTGGAACAGGATTATTATTATCAACATTGACGATGACAGCACCTGCTGTTATAACCATCATTGTTTCAGCATCAACGACTATTGCTGGTGTTCTCGGTATTATAGCTAAAAAGACAGATACCTGTACAAATGTTAAATTGCACGATTATATGATTAAATTACATACAGTGACAGAGGCATGTTCTAAACTATCTTTGTATATTTATTCATGCGTTAGTGATGGTGAAATATCCGATACTGAATTTGCGATGATGATGAAAACCTATGATGATGCGTTTAAGGTGATCGCTAATGATTTTGACGAATTAAATAATAACGATAATAATAATGACAGACAGGGAATTACTTCAGCAGATCGTCACTAATACGACTCCGTCAAAAACTACAATGATTTCATTAAGTTCGACCAATCCTGAATTTAGCGTTAACTTTCCAATCGCAATTCCTGCAAAAGAAATAGCATTAGCACAGTTACGGGTTTGTCATAGCTGGCCTAATATTAGATCAAAACCATTTGGTGGACTACAGCCAAATAATTCATTAGTATTCGCAAATAAGAATAAACCTGATGGAACTCCTGATTGGCAAGTAGTTAGTATTCCAACTGGCAGTTATCAGATAGAACAGATCAACGACGAATTTCAACGCAGAATTAAATCCATTACAGAAAAAAATTCCAAAATAGCGATTACTGATTACGAACCAACATTATCTGCGGTGATTGAAATCAATTCCCCTGGTTATCTAGTAGACATTTATCAAAGTTCCATCAGATCTGTGTTAGGATGGCTTGATATTCCACCGGTTTATCAAGGACCACTAGAACCACAACGATCTGATTTCGTCACGGATAAAAAAATATTTATAAACCTTCCAGAATATCGAAAAGTTAAAGATGCTTATCCATGTCAACGATATTCTGGTGATAATAGAGTTATACATTATATAGATAGAAGAGAAGATTATTTTACAGATTTAATTGATGGTAAAAAAGGTAGAATAATAATACTTGATATTGATTTAATAAATTCATATGCTAATACAATTAAATCTGAACATGAACGTGTATTTAATAATCTACGAAATTTATTTTCAAGCATTAATGTTTCTTACAGCGATGATTTAAAAAATCAAATAATTGCCTCAATGCAACATTTGAATCAAGTTGCTTCAGATCTAGAGTTTATGAATAATGTTTTTGTTAACAGAGAAAAACATTTATATAAACCAGAAACAAATAGATATGCTGTAGGTTATATAGTTAATGAAGACGATCCAGAACAGCGTGTTCCACTCAATCGTTTATTTACAACAGTATTTCTTAAACATTTCGGAATTACGCAAGAACAGCTATCAACATTTATAATTCCCGGATTTAACTCTGAAGAGCTAAAGAAATCAGTTAATGATTTTATTGATGAACAGTTTAAAAGAATATGTGATTCATGGAGAAAATTAGCCCCACCACCGGTTATTCTTAAACATAACAACGATCCATACGGTGGAGGTCGTCATATATCGCCAGGCATTGTTAATATAATATCAACGATCGCAGTCAATCTAGTATGTGATGTAATTGATGGCAGCTATCAAGTAGACCTTGAGAAATCTAGCCAGGCCCAGCAAGGTTATATATATTATATACATTCAGTCCTCAAGCACCCCCGGGTGGTTAATTGTATCTGAACCAATTAACCCCGTTTATCTACGTGTACATAATCCATTATTGTCGAGAATAAATTTCAAACTCACAGACCAGTCTGGAAACATTTTGGATCTACGAGGAGAGAATCTTAATATTAATTTGTATATACACTCGTAGAGTAAATATTGCAGTTGTCGTACTTATACAGTACATGTGATAGCGCACCAAACATTGTTCGTTTAGCGAATAAATTCTTTTGCAATCGGCGCATTATTCAGAAAATATTATAGATCTGAGAAAATTTACTTGTTTTATGTTATTTTTGCTTGTTTTATGTTATTTGTGCTTGTTTTTAGTCATTTTTGCTTGTTTTTTAGTCAAATTTTTAATTTCGTTTAATGTTGGTTTTTTGCTCGAAAATCTCGTTTTTTGCATGAAAAATACCTGAAAATCAACGAAAATTTACTAGATTTTTAGAAACTTTGAGGGTCACCTCTACCAACACTGAATCTAAAATAACCAAATTTATCAAGACTACCGACTGGTTTTCTTGATCGGCAGTTTCTGATCACGCCATCACGAGACGCTTCATAATTTTTAATGGTTGGATGTGCTACAAATTCGTTTTGCTCCATTTATATAATAATATTATTTGTCTAAATCATTATTCTGAAATCCTTATAGGGGATTTACCTAACAATGTATTATTTTTTTTGTCATAATAACGTTTTAATTCTCTATATTTTTTACCTCCGCATTTTACACATAACTGAGTTTTTTCCTCTGACTCCAGCACCGCACTGAATACACGGTTTTGGTCCTGTAATTCCATGTTTGATACTCTGCATGTGATTTCCGCAGTATTCGTTTACACATGGTTTATCACAATGAGAGATATGTCCAAGTTTAAGCCAAACGCACTTATTCCTTGTTTGAATCATTATATATATACTAAAATTCAATTTAAATATTTGTCTTAATTATAATGGAGGAATTATCCGAAGTTGAACCTTATAGACCTAGATTTGATCTTGACAGACTACTAGAATATAAATTTAGTGTTTCGATGCAAGATCTAGCTTTAACGAATGCGGATATAACTAAACGTATCCGTGAAGCCAAAAAGGAATTTCGTGACGATGGTGCTGCTCATGTGTGGTCAAAATTCAGGATCGGAAATACTGTTAATATGATGAATGACAAACGAGGAAAAGTAATTATTAACCACCTTGATAATCAAAAATATTTTATTTTAATAAAATTTATTGTAAGTACAGATGACGATATCTGGATTATTCGTGATAAGCGTGATCCAGTACATGTACAGTCGGGAAATAATATTGTTCTCTTAAATAATAAATCCAAACCTGGAATACTGACTGGTATTGATAAGCCATATTATGAACGGGAGTATCCTGTGACTGCTGTTGTCTATGCAATATATCCGCTGAATGATAAACCTGACGTTAAGGATCTCAAACCGATGAGAGTGTCGAGAATAAACTGTGTAGCTGAACGAGTTACAGAACATTTTACAAATGCGATACGTGGTAATGGCCTGACAGATCTAAGACGTAAAAAAATAAACACATGGGCAGAAACAATTAAAGATACCGGAGCGTCTATCAAAGATGTCGCTGAGCTAGAAAAGAAATTAAAATTCCCAATAACAGTAAAGACGTTAACAGGAGAGATTTTATATAAATCGAAATATGAATCAAGAGGGGCTCCAATAACAATAATTGATCATAACGCGCATGCATGGACTATGGCAGTAACTATATTTCCACGAGATAGAGCGGTTAAATTTTATGATGGTGATATATTTGATTTTATCAGAAATATTAGTAAAATTGACCCTGTATCTGTTTGGTTGTTTCAAAGTTCAGAATAAGAACATTACGATCAGTTTGTACGATCCAGTGGTGATATTTATCGTACAGAATCTCTTCATGAAGAAATGAAAAAGCTCGCATTGAAATATACCTCAGACGATATCAAGATTGGAGAATTATTAAATAATTGTTTTACCGTTCCATCAGCAGCTGCTCATTTCGCTCAGGAGAAAAATTCATGGAGACCGACACGATCAGAATTTCTTGAAGATGTCCAGAAAAGCTGTATTGAATATGGACACGGTGGATTATGGAATACTAAATACAAATATAGCGACGTTATCTCTGTTGATATGGCAGCGTGTTATCCTGGAAGTTTTCTTGGATATGGGGAATGTTCTAAATACTTTAAGAGATTTGGACATCCATCACATGAGATGACCAGAATAGCGATAAATGGACCCTTACCAGATTTTGATTTAACAGGATTTGCGTGTGTAGAATCATTCGAGTTTGCACAAAATCTTCATCCTATCAACTATATTTGGTTTGGAAGATATTTTTCAGAAAAATGTTGGGTTCCAATAGTACTATTGCGATATATGCTTGATGCTGGAATTTTAATATCGTTAAGAGTAAATGAAGCGATTATATCGTATAGTCCACAGAAGCAGGTTTGGTTACCAGAGCCTGTCGATGATGCCAGGAAAGAATTCCTTGATCTTGACGAAGATGACCGTAAATGCAGGGACGAACATGATGAAAAACTTGCAAAAGATCTTGGTAGAAAGATAATCGGTAAGTTTACTCAAGGTAGTTCATACGATTATAAACGACACCGTACAAGATTGATTATGGACGACGCTGAGCTAGATTTTATAATCGCTGATACAACGGAAAAAAAAAACACATTTATAAGCCGATGTAATGCTTATTTATCAGACGGGACCAAACTAGGTACGATTGTAAGCTATATTGATGGCGACTCACCGCAGTTCACTCATTTAAGATCTTCGATGTTAGCTTATGTTTCGATAAATCTATTGTCTATGATAAATAGATTTCCTAATGATGCTGTCAGAGTTGCTACGGATTCATTTTACATAGATAAAAAATATAAGGATTTATTAAAACCGCTGCTCGGTAATGTTGAATGGGGAACATGGAGGATAAAGCAAGAAAATATACTTAGTTATTCTGAATCTGCAGACGTTGAAATTATGGAAAAATATTACAAAAATAATAATCAAGCATCAAAGTCATCAGCACCATCTGTATACGATCCTGTAGCTAGACATAAATCCGTCTATCTTAATGGATGCGGTGGTTCAGGTAAAACAACTCGTGCGAATAAATTATTCATGAATAATAATTCAGATATAATTGTTTTGACACCTACACATAAACTCGCCAGAGAAATAAAAGAACGAGGAGTAAAATCATGTACTTATCATAGTTTCTTCAGGTGATGCGGAGACACATGGACTCCTGAGTGAATGGGTGAAAAATATATACCTAAGTATATTATATGGGACGAGATATGCACGGTGTCGTTAGAAGTATTAAAAGTATTTCTTGAATGGTTGTTATTAAAGAATACTGCTGTGATTATGTGTGGTGATCATGGTCAACCACCACCTTTTGATGGACAATCTCCACATGAATAGCTGAAAAATAATGTAGATTACTATGAAGAAATAACTGATGACCGTAGAGCCATTGATGAACCGCTGAAAGAACTTAAAAGATTAATCAGACTGCAGCCAGATAAAATACAATGTGAGATAATGCGAGGAGTAATTCCAGAAACTACAATGAATGATTTTCTGAATTTATGGAGAAACGCTGATTTGATAGTCGCAAGTAGAAAGATAGTTCGTGATGAACTACAAGAAAAATTATTTACGTTACATAAAGAAAAGTTGTTAGATCTACCTGTACCTTTGTGTTATCGCCCAGCAGACACTCGACGGCAAAATATCGAAGTGGAAATTCCTGGTGGTGGGGTACAGAGTCTCGTCTTGAATGATATTGTTTTGGTTGCTATTGATGTTGTTGAATGCGCATTGAGTATGGATAAATCTCCATGGACGTTAGGATACGCTATAACGATTCACTCATCTCAAGGATTAACTATTTCTGATACAAATATCTGGATTGTAGATGATCGGATTGAATGGTCCAATTTAGTCTATCTTGCAGTTTCTCGAGTCAGAAGAATATCTCAACTACATAGGGTTATTATAGATTACGTGATAACTGAGGAAATCACCAACGACCCTGCTGCAATATAGAAAAAATTGGCGGGTTATAAACAATGTGACAACAAAAATAAGCGTAACTTTGATATTGATGCTGAATTTATTATAACGCTAAAACAACGACAGAATAATGATTATGCAAGCTGTAACTGTAAGATGCTATGGCAGTATTCGAATAATAATCCAAGACAATTTACCGTAGATAGAATTAATAGCGATCTAGGTCACACACGTGATAATGTGATGCTGACCTGTCTTGAATGCAATCGACGTAGAGGTGCTAGTTTACATAAGTGAACGTGGTGGTAATTGTGTATCCGCAGGAATTACTTGTAATTGTTCACGTACAAATCCACGCTGAGGGGCTGTAGAATCTAGTCTGTAGATTGCAGGTCTTCCAGTGGATCTATGTCAGAAATTGTATGTGTAGTAACGCTCCAGATAGGATCGGTTGCTCTTTTTTTACCACCCTCAAGTTCCCCAGGCTCATATAAATATCTTACAGTTACATTACCTAATATTGGTCGAGGTTGTTGTCTGTCATCGCTACGGGCTATATATTTTTTTGTGATCGCATTAGAAGGTTTCATGGAAGTTGCACGAGTAATTTCATTATTTAATGCAGATATCACACCTGGTAATCTTGCAACCCATTCACGAAATCTCTCTCCGGACTTAAAGTCGGTAGATATTTCCTTTGCGTATTGATATCCAAATAACCGCTCAGCAAGTGTTCTATTAAATCGTTCACGATTGCCTGATCACGATGAATTTCAGTATGTCCTCGTCTGATTTTAACGTTATGTCGCTTCATCAATGATGATACTGCACCAAGAAATTCTTTACCAGGATCAACCTGTAATAATTGTGGCCATCGCAAAGGTCCTCGCTGATAAATTCGCTCGAACGCAGATGCAGCTTCAGATGCTGTCTTTGTTGATAATGGTTCCGCTTCTTTATATCTACTTGCAACGTCAACGACAGTTAATGCGTATTTGTACGTGCGTGATTTTCGTCCACGTGTTTTAATAGTATCGTGTGGTAAAAACAAAATATCTGCTTGATGAACTTCATTAGGGACGCTGACATCAAAATGTGCGTATTGAATTTTTTTAGGTGGTGGTAGATAAATCTGCCATATTGCCTGTCGTGCTAACCACGCTGCAGCGACATTACGTGAGACTTTTGCTGCTTCGGAAAGTTTAGTAATAGCTGCTTTGCCTCTCCAATATCCTCTCGGGGAATAATAAACAGATTCCATTATATTAGTTATATAATTAATTACCAGCCCCTAGCATTATTTTACCTTTCATAGCAGATTTTATTAGAAAACTAGCGAGTTTTTCTCTGAGAGATTTATTAGGTATAGAATTTAACGCATGAATCAATTTCACATCTGCGAGATGTCGTTGTTGTAAATCCTTACTTTTATACGCAACATCATGAACATGACATGCTTGATCAATCTTATTTACTGGATGCTCTCCTGGTCTTGGTTGATCCTGATCATCAAGTCGGATATCAAGTCGGGTTCCAGGACCACAATAATTATATCCAGGAAGCTGTTTCTCACCGGGGTATTTAGCCCATGGAACTCCTGGCAATTTCCCTAATGAAGCGGCTATATCTCCACCGTTATTTATCGATGAAATAAATTTATATTTTTTTGTACCACATTTTACACACCTGCCTGTAAGTGCGCGTCTTTTATTTTTTGTTGTTATTGTCGTTAATCCAGTTGTATCGGTAGGTGCTCTGCATCGAACACAATATAAACTCATATTATTTATTATATGGATATAATTGACTTCTCAGCGACACGAAAACAAGAACCAGTAAGGCACCATCCAGCATTACCAAATTCTATTAGAATGATAATAATAGGTCCATCTGGATCTGGTAAAACACAATTATTGCTTAATATAATAATGCGATGGCTCAAGTGGGATAGGTTATATTTGGTAGCACCATCTGTAGATGATCAGCGGTGTTATGGGGTACTTAAAGATTTTAATGAAAATGCAAAAATACTGGACGAAGATGGAAACGATGTTATTGATTTTATTACCGATATCGATGAGGCACCATCTGTAGATGATCTAGATGATAATTTAGTAGTGTACGATGATGTTATGCTGGATAAACAATCCAATCCAGCTAGAATATTTTCTCGAGGTAGACATAAAAATACTGACGTGATTTATGTTACACAACAATATACACAAATACCTAAGGTGATCAGAGATAACTGTAATATTTTGGTTGTGTTTAATGGAGTAGATAATTATACCCTTCAGAATATTTATTATACTTGGTGTTCAGGGGACAAGGACATGATTAAATTTAAAAATTTCTTTTCAGAAGCACAATCTGTTCCGTTCGGATTTATAACGATAAATTTACATGATCCAAGATCTAGATATCGTGTAGGTCTGGATAAAATCTTTGGTCTTTGATTTTATCAAGGTAGCAGCAGAGAGGGTGAATGACCAATACTGAGTGACCAACGCGTAAATGAAATCGCATAAAAATTTGAAAAAAATACGTCAGCGATTGATAACAAAACTGAGCTAACCCAAACGATTTATTATCCGTTCTCAACCGTATGGAAATAGTCTCGGTTAGAGGCTTTGGTTTAGCGTCATTGACCTTTTTTTTTAGCCTTCGTAGAAACCTTTATTTTTGTAAAATAAGGTCTCAGGCAAAGTGGTCTGTCCACCCTCTCTGCTGCTTAAGGTTAATGTAACATGTAACATACCTTTTAAACAGGTAGTTTTGAACAGAGAGTGTGTATTTTGGATCTTTAACGTAAACTTCACAATATTAGTACTATCTCTACGATGTCTGCAGTGTGTCAGTTGATGTCTAGCACTGGGGTATCATGCCGCAGACATGTAGCATCATGTCCCTCTCAGGCACATTATCCTGACATCAGGTCGACCATTCCTAACACTAGCTTCTTAATGCTGAGCACCAAGCGAGGTAGCTGCTAGTACCGGGGTTCGAACCCGCAACTTCCCGCATTCGAGACGGACGTTCTAACCACTTAAGCCAGGTAGTTGTGAATAGTAAGATTAATGTAACATACCATTTAAATTTCAACTGTGCTGTTTGAATTATTTTGTCAAGCCATACGGTTCCTTTGAATTTCTATTGATCCTTTACTGTTTTAAACATTTTATTATCACAATAGGATACAATGGGATTGGGCACAAGTTCTAACAACTTAAATTAGCCCTCTCCCTACATGACACAAGTATTGCAACATATTCAACATGACAACATAATAGTTAAAAATAATTAGAGAGAGAGAGAGAGACAATGACAGTAATCACGATTTGAGTAAGTTATGGAAATCGTCCAGTAGCGGTTATATATTTGCATACATGATGCAAAATTCTATATTTTTCATTCTCGTCGCCCTTTCCTAAAAGAGTAAATCTAAGCTAACAGTTGCATATGATATGGAAAGAAAATTTCTCATCGACTCGGCTCCTTGTCTACTGTAGTTGGGACAAAACATGACAAAGTGCATGGTGGTTTCGATCCCATCGCATGAACAAAAAGGAGTGTCAGCAAGCTGAACACGGTAAAGATAAGCTTTTAATGAACTTACACTGTGTCGTAATCTAGTATGGATAATAACCAGTGTTCTATTAATAAAACTTGGCATTTTGATAGATAACATTTTTGTACATCAACACTTTTTCAAAGCACTGCAAGACAAACTACATTGAGTATCCTGTTCGAGATTGTTCCACAAATACTGTTAAAGGTATACGAGATGATTTGGTAGAATTTAGCCTGAAACTGCAAATGACCATGCTATTTTAACGTCGAAGGTTATAATTTGTTTGTCCGGACACAGTGGGAGGGAGTTATTCAGAGATATAGTCTGGAGTTTGGCTCAAATTAATGTTGTAGAATTTAGTAATTTTTGTCTTTTTCTTCTAGATTGCAGACTTTCCCACACTGTTTAAAACTAGAGAGATTGCCTACTAGTGTATTTTGGAAGTCCTGTAACTATTCTTGCCGCTTCGAGCTGTAGTTTTTCTAATTTTTCTGAATCGATGACAGAGCATCCGTCCCAGATTCCACTGGCATACACCAAGATAAGCCTGATATAAGTTTTATACAGTTTTAATAACATTTGCGTACTCAGTTTTCGTGGATTAGCTATTCGACATGATGCTATCATTTTCATAGATCTTTTATGAACTGTGCAAGGGAATATATTTTGAACTGAAATATCACTACTTTAATAGTATGATCAAATGGGCCGGTTTCTAAACATGTTTGACCTAATTCAGTAATGGTCTGAAGAATTTTTAGCTCACCTGTCCATTAGGCAAACCGGACTAAAGGAATAGCCATTTGTTTAGCGTTTTTTGTTCATCAAATTCCTCTCAAAATCAGCCGAATCAATTCAACCAAACTTGACAGATAATTTTCGGTCATGAGGGCCGTTCCAGTTTGAACAAATATTACCGATATGCCATCAAATATGGCCGTCATTACTGAAAATAGGCAAAACTTTATATGACTTCTCAGAAGATGGTGAATTGAATATTCGAGCCGTGCTACAAAATTGGTCCCCTTTTCTAAAACAATACAATACCTTAAAATGACTGTTTAGAAACTCTTAAACAGAATTCGATAAAATTTAAAAGAGACCATCCAGGCATGTAGACCTTTAAGATTTGTACAAATAATGCCGATTTGCCATCACATTTGACCACTGTTCCTAAAAATAGAAAAATAATAATGACTTATTCTCAAACCGCTGAATAGAATCTGACAAAATTTGACAGAACGTCTACTGGCATGGAAGCCTTTAAGATTTACAAATGTGGCCGCCATTACTACAGATGAAAAAACCTTCAGCGACTTTTCAAAAACCGCTGAATAGAATCAGATCAAATTTGACAGACGACATCCTTGCGCAGATGTCTTTAGAAGTTCGACAAAAGATCCCGATCTACCGCCAAACAGGGCTGATATAAACCGTTGAGAATAATTTAACCAAATTTGACAGGTAGTAACCTTGCACAGAGGCCTTTCAGACGTGTACAAACGATACATATCAGCCATTCAATATGGCAGATGTGTTAATAGAATAAGCCTTCAATTATGACTCCTCAAAAACCGCTGAACAGAATTTTACTGAATGGACTGATATCATAAGGAAATGAATGCTCTACAAGTTTGTACAAATGACGTTATTCCGACTTCTGGTATGTACAAAAATATACAAACTTTTAAGCCTCGTCATAACCAAGAATTATTGGGCATCTGCCCTTGCAGATGGCTTTGATGTAGATGTTAGACACTTGGGCCACTGTTTATTTCAGGCTTTTCCAATTTCTCGGGCTCTACCAGTGGAAACTGGACAGTTTTGACGACTGAGGACAGTGGAAACTGGACAGTTTTGACGACTGAGGACAGTGGAAAACTTGTTATTTCAGACTTTAACAGTAGAAAATGGTTGCTAGAAAACTACTAACCGGGAAAAAATAAATCGTACAATTTTTTATGTATCTCCGGGATATTTTTATGAAAATTTTATATTTGTTGCATATTTGGAGACGAAGGAGACATGTATAAGATTGTGCTTGTATGTGTATATGCACAAGATATTCGATAAAGGTTGGTTTTTTAAATTAATTGTTGCATCTTGCCTATGAGCAGTAGGCGAAACATGGTGTCAATTTTCAAAGGAATTTCTCTAAAAATGTCAGATTTGAGTTTCCTAAGTACATCAGTTTCTCTAAACTATTGGAAATAAAGTTATGAAATTTGACGATGCATTCATTACTTTGAAACCATTAGTGTTGTTTCATGTCACCTGGCCCCAAAACCGTGCGGGCTTATGGTACGGGCTTTCGTTCATCGTTTCTTTGTTACACTCCGGAGGCTATGTTCCTGATCCAAATTTGATAAAACATGGGATATTGGCTTATATCATCAAGATCTCAGGTGGGTTAGATAATGATCGCAGTTCAGGCATATTAATTAATTGATGAGTTTGCTTGAGCTTATTGCCACTCTGGGGATCATATTCCTGGTCCGATTTTAATAAATTCTGTAATATGGGCTTTATAGTTTCAAGAAGTTTTGTCTGGTTTCGTTATGAGTGAAATACATTGATATTTAAAATTTAATTATGCATCGGACTGACTGAGACGGAACATTTTTCCACTCAAGAAACTTTCTGATCCGATTTTCATCAGACTTGTAAATAGGCTTATGTCGTCAAGATGCCGGCATGGTTTTATTCTGATCGGTAACTATGCGTATTATTGAGGTGATCATGCATCTGAATGGTAAAGTGGATAATATCGTGCGTCTGATTAACTGAGTTTGTTGCCACTCTGGAGACTTGTTTTGAACGAATTTTGATTAAACTTAGCTAATAGGCTGATATCATGAAGATATATTTAGTGAGTTTGATGACGAGCGAGACAAGCTTGCATCTTGGTTGAACTTGTCAATACTAGAGACTCGATTTCTGATCAGATTTAAAAGAGCAAAATTGTTAAATAGTCTTGTATCATCAGGATGTTGGATGAGTGAGACAGCCTTCTATCATAAATAATCCAGATGAGTCCGATTATGTCCAAGATGCACGTACATTTAGGGGTAATCTTGTATCTGATTGGCTGAGCTTGTTACCACTTTAAAGAACGATTTCGATTATTTCTGCTCTAACTTGGTATCGAGCCATATCATAATGGTCCTTACAGGTTTTATAATAAAATGAGACATGGAGAAGTTAATGAGGTTGTATTGTGTCTGTTTCATTGAGCTTAAAGCTATAGTTCCTATCCGATTTGGAAAATTCGTAAATAGATTTGTATCATTAGCGTAAAGGAGGACTTATTAGCTACATCAACACATATTAATTATGCCTTTATCTTTGGAAATAATTTTATATTATAATACAATAATTTAGGTAGTATTAACATGCTATAAGAGTTTGGAGTTTACACAGAGTTCTTAAACTACTACGTAAGCATACATATTCAATAGTGTAACGGTCAACTGTTAAGCAATGTAACAAACGTGAGCTATTTTAGTCCCACTTGGGACTCTTTTTTATGCGGGCATGCAGTACAGGCGAACAGGCGAAACATAACATTCTGGTTAATTCTTGTTAAATTTATGTCACAGGCAGTGCATACAGTACTTGTCTGAAATTTACTGGAATGCATCTCGAATCTTTCTATTTAATTTTGTGGACTTTGCCCATGGTGGTATTGTTTCGTTAAGTACAAAATATCGTATTTATGATTACACGATTACTTAGCCGTTACTGCAGGAAAAGATAATATTGCTCCTCCCCATACCCATTTTCGCTAGCCAAGAATCCGATATGTTAACCATATCTACACCTTGGAGGATCGATCAGATATTTCAGTTCTTCGGGTCTGTGAATTTCACTGGACGCAGTGGCGAGCCACCGCATCCAATTAAAATCAAGTTGTTCAGTCTTGAACACTGTTTCTATATGATCGAGCGAAAGGGAGCACAAAACTGGAATGGACTCAGTGCTTGTACAAATACATCCTTTCCCTCAAATATACATGTAACGGCTTCTCTTTGGTACGTATACATACTTTCGATGTTAAACTTACAAAGTATCCTTTTGAAATCAATTTCTTCTACCATTTTCGACCGATGTACAAAGCACCACTGTTACAGCATATTGGTTAGCGGGCATTACATACTAAGGGAGGCAACTCTGAAATCCAATAGATGTCGCTAGGACAAAATACTAAAATATATGATTGATCCGCCAAGGTGTAGATAGGGTTAGCATATAGGAACCTTGGCTAGCGAAGATGCATCCCCCACCCCTCATTCTGAATTACTGTCAACGGACGATTTGTTGGATAACTTTCGTAGGATAACTTTCTGAAGTAATCAGCAATATTATGTTTTCGTTGTGGAATTAATTTTATGGATATCCGTTACTCACGAAAAACGCGGAATTAAGTCCTTCACGAAAATATTTCTGATTTTACAATATCTTCATTACTAGGTATGCTTTACGGTAGAGTTATAAAATCTTTACATCGTCATCGCTGTACTGTCCTATATTAAGGGCTAAGTAATTGACTAAATTTTATACTAAACTTTGTTATCTCTTTGACAATTTAGGAGGTACGGTGGCTCAGTGGTTAGCTTGCTGACTCGAGACCAAAAGTGTGCAGGTTGGAATCCTAATGCGGGATCAGCTCAGGTTGGATACCGTGGTGTGTCCTTGATCAGTGCACCTTAGTCCAATGTCCTTGGCATGGAATATTCTACTAGTGTTGCCGTGTCGTAAAATACCAAACCAAACCGAACCAAACGAAACCAAGCCAAACTATACCAAACAAAACCAAGCCAAACTATACCAAACGAAACCAAACACGTAGAAAGTAAACTGAATAATACATGAAATTCCTGTCAACATTTACTGTCTGAACGCGACCCTGATGTGGATCTGACCATGTTTCCCATTAAAGCAGATCTGTGTATGTTTACCAACCACCGGGTTGTTATCGACGTCGACCTGGGTGAACTTGTGATTTTCCAAGATCATACTGGAAAACTTAAAATATTCAACGTAGAATGAATTATGGGGAATAAGCGACTCTGGTGTATTGGTTGCATTTACATGAAAAAAATACGTTGTTGTACCCGAGACTGCGGTGAAAGAAAACTTGGAATTAATGCAGCGGTAGCATCACCATCACAAGCATTAACGTCATGGGACGTATTGATTGGAATATTAGGCAAAGAAGGATCTAAAAACTACGATGATAATCTAGCACACTTTCGACCTCTTTAAACTGCTGTCAGGGATGGTTTTGAGACACCTAACCGTAATATCTTAAAGGTGCGAGAGTCTGGATTGTTTATTATAAACAGATATATAGACGTGTGGAGTCTGATAAAAGCAGTAATAAATGACCACCTGCATCATATATTAATAACATATAACAGAAGACAAGACGAAAGAATGTTTTATATATACGGTATTATTATCATTTGTCGCTGGAGACGACATCTAGTTCGAAGGACTCGGTGTCTTTCGAGAAGGGTACTTAACCATCTCTGGTGTTTGTGTTTAAGATTAGATATATCATCACATATAAGTGATGGATTGTGAACGTAGTGATGAGGTTGCGAAATTTGCTGATGGGATGTTTGCTCGGCGGACCAGTCAGTGATGCTAACGTTGATACAGATTTTGCTCCACTTGCAGACGCATATCTGCATGGAAACAGTTTTAAACAACCCTAGTATACACTGAAATATAATTTTGTTATGGGTCAAATAGAAATCAACTTTTATGACTACTCTGATGTACGAATGAGCTTGGAATCAATGCATTAGCACGCAATAACGCTCTTTCACAGACAGAATAGCCAGGCAAAAGCACTCAGTGATTGTTTCTACAACGATGAAGTGAATTCACCGACCAATCCACGCAGGTTGTTGCGTTACCTGTTGATGTTGTTGCACCAAAATTGACTCAACCAAGAAGAGAAAAACTTATACTGTTATTTGACAATTACGCACTTGTCCATGTAACACTTGCACAAATCAATGGCGCAATGAATATAGTTTTAAATGAACGTGGTGCTTGGCCCCCAGAACGAACAATTGCCGGAGACTTATTTATTATTGTATAGTAGCTATACGAGTGAAAATGGGCAATTTGTTGGAAGTGCGTGTGCGTGTTGCTCCTGAAGAAAGCTAGCCAGACGAGCAGTTATACTTCGCGACCAATATTCGGACCATGAGAAACATTATTTGGACACAATATTCGGACAATAAGAAACATTCTTTGGACTCAATATTCGGACCATGTGAGACATTCTTTTTGAACACAATATTCGGACCATGAGAAACATTATTTAGACACAATATTCGGGTCATAAAGAACAAAAGTGTCTGAATTCATGAACTTAAAATCTAGGTAAGAACTACTACTGAAGTTATGAAGTAATTTAATCCACATACTGCATAAACAATTACTTTTAGTGCAGGTACAAACAAGAGGAAATATCCATGAAAATTTAGTTTTGTGTTTAATTATGTTAAAAATTAAATTGTCTGAGAGAGAGAGAGAGAGAGAGAGAGATTGGATAATTCTGACTTTTTCATGCTCTACTTACCCTTTTATGTCGCTAACAACGAATATAAAGGTATTGATTGCTAACACCTATATACAAGGCATTATGTGTACTGCTGTGATGGATTTACTAGACCAATTATGAAAGCTTGCTGAAACGTGCTGGGTTAAATTGTAAGATGTAAATATGGAAGAAGCATCGGCGAAATCTAAGGATCCGCTTAATTGTCCGCTCTGTTTAAAGACCTTTAGATTTAATACGCCTCGCTCTTTGCCTTGTTTACACACGTTTTGCCAGGGATGTTTGACTTCTCTTATTGTAAGTTTGAAGGAAAAGGGTGATCTGAATGACAGATTTCAATGTCCTTCCTGCAAAGTGGTCACGTCTGCTCCATATCCGGACCTTCCGCCAGAAGACTGGGCCTCGAGCTTTCCCACAAACCATATAGTCATTTCAGTGCTCGAAAAAGATGGAAAAGGAGGACATAGTGGTCCAGGCTTCCAATTGTGTAGCCATGATGGTGAGGACGCAAAGGTTTATTGTGAAGACTGTAAGAAATTCCTCTGTGAAAAGTGTTACAATCAACATAAGGTAATAAAAACAAGCAAGGACCATAAGGTGATAACAAATCTTTCCAAGAAAGGAATTCCAACTAATGTTCCTGCGGACAAGGCCATGTTCATGTGCTCATTGCATGGAGAAGTTTTAGAATACCATTGTCAAGATCACAATGCTTTATGTTGTTCAAAATGTGCTATTGTAACGCACAGAAAATGTGAGAGAGTAATTATCATAGAGGATGCTGCAAAAGGGGCTTTCGACGTTAGAGATGCTGAGAATAACAAAGCAGCCAAAGCGCTGATGACTTTGAAGTTTCAATATGAAAAGCTGAAAGAAAACAGAGAACTAAACCTACTTGAATTATCCACTTTTTTAGATAAGATAAATCAAAGTATCCAAGAATGGAGAGAGAGAATCATCCAAATAGTTGACCGATTGGTCCATACTGCAATGGAGGAGCTCGGGCACGCGTATAAGGAGGAAACAGTTAAATTGACAGATGGTCTTGAGGAATGTAAGCGATCCCTGGCAGGGATATCTACCACGAAAGAAATTCTGGGACAAACTCTCAGCCAGTCATCAGAGCCGCAGATTTTCGTTACCTTTAACAAAGTGATGAGTCAGATTGGATTTTACGAAGCGATGCTGAAAACACTGGTTGAGAACGCTACAGACGTCAAACTCGTCTTTGAATGGAACCATCTTTTTGAAAAGGAGCTGGAAACTCATAAGAGCATTGGTAAACCAGCACTTAAAACAGCATCACTGACAGTACCAAAGAATCCACGGCGTTTATTAAGGAACACTATTCAAAATAAAAACGCTCTTTTGTCGCCGAAAGAAAAAGAATGCGACATTACCGCAGGCGCCTTCTTGCCAGATGGTCGATTGGTACTGTTAGATTTCAGAAACGGCAATTCCAAGTTGTTTGATTCATCCTTTAACTTTGTGTCTTCTCTTCAGTTCAGGTCCAGTCCCCTGGACATCTGTCTGGCAAACGAGAACCAAGTCGCCATTACCTTCTATGACAAGCAAGTGGTGCGAATAATATCTGTAAACGAGAGTGCGCTTCAGATGGCTTCATTCTTCAACACGGAGGGAAGGTGTTATGGAATAACTTGCTTCGAGGAAGAACTCTATGTTGCCGTTAAGAAAACAAACCAACTGGAAGTACACGTGTTTAATATAGCAGGGGTTAGACGACGGAAGGTCAGGACCACGTTCGACACACTGTTCTATCCATACATCGCACTGAGTCCTTGGGGTAGAAGGATGTACATTTCAGGGGGACTGGAGTATTTCCTCTGTACAAACATGGATGCGGCCATCCAATGGAAGACGAACGAGAACGGATATAAAGGCTTCCAGGGGGTAAATGTTGACCAAGAGGGTTACATCTATTGTTGCAGCAAGACAACTGACTGTCTTGTGAGGGTATCACCAGATGGGAAGGAACACAAGGAGCTTCTTGGGAAGGATGACGGGATTCATTTGCCATGGCGGGCCATCTTAAACGTGGAGAACGACAAACTCGTATTGTGCGAGGAACGATGTCCGTCATTTAGAGTGTATAGCTTAAAACAATGACCAGGAGTTTATAATTGAGAATGTGCAAGAAATGGAGGTAGTTTCGTGTAAATTGAAACTGTACTTTTTACATATTTGATACCAAAATAACTATGACTTTGCCATGCTTTATTTAAGTATGATGATATTGAAATTATTATTGCGTCAAAAGGTGTTAATCAGGGAACTGTGAAATTTAGTAGCATGACATTGCAGTGTGAGTCCCTGCTTTACAGGACTGCCTGTTCCTGGTCTTAGATTCTAAATTTTTCGCAGTTTGGTCTCCAATTATCTGTATACTTGATTCTCAGTTTGGTGAAAATATGACTATGAACAATCATTTTTAAATTCTTTTGAGAGCTCTGGCTAAAAGGCAAGTTGACTTCAGTGGGGAATATTATTTGGAAGGTTTAGGAATATTCTTTAATATAGATCCTCTGATATTCTTTCGAAGGTATTCAAACTTTTAATATAGATCCTCTGATATTCTTTCGAGGGTATTCAAATTTTCACGTCTTTGAGCACAAATAATACTTCATAGTGAATGAAGTGCCATTATTACTTTACTAGTATATATTACCATACAGAAATTAGGCCACTCGTTTAATGCACAACAAAGAATGTATTGTTTCATATTGCTAGACCAATATATCGAATTACAATTTACAATACCTTTCAAAAAGACAGACCGCATGTATTAGGTCACAGCGCATTTCTTAAATTTTGTCTGTTTACTACCCTACCATTTTACTGCGCCAGGTACATACCTGTCATTTATTTTAAGGAAGAACACCAATTATCATTTAGCCTATTTGTGGTATCGTTGTAAAATGCGTATAAAATTGCAGGCGATCAGGTAAACCTAGATCTGCCATCGCGAAATGCGCAGCCATATCAGGATGTACGCTGTTCACTTGAATTTAATTAGAACGAGCACCATAGACTTTAATCTGCCTGCATATGATGTGACTCTGATCTGCCTGATATGATGTGACCCTGATCTGCCAGTACATGGCACAACACTGATCTGCAGTCACATGATATGTTGTTGTTGTTGTTGTTGTTATAGGGTTTAACGCCATTTTTCAGCACAAGATAGGCTATACATGGCGGCCAGTATTAATGGTGGAGGAAGAACCCTGGAAAACCCCGGGAAGAACCACCGACCCACGAGAAGCTACTGGCAGGCTTTCTCACTTACCTACGTTAGCCGAGCCTGGACTCGAACTCACGCAGCCAGAGGTGAGATGGCAGTGATCCGTAACGGAGAGCGCTTTAGACCACTCGGCCACTCGGGGCCCCTCACATGATATGACTGATCTGTTGACACATGGTGTGACTCAAAATTTGCCGATACATGATGTGACATTAATATGTCAGCATATGATATGGTCCTCATCTGCTGACGCATGATGTGACCCTGATCTGTTAGCGCATGATATAACCATCATCTGCTGGTACATGATGTGACCCAAATGTACCGACACATGATGTAACCTTTTGTTGGCACATGGTGTGACCCAAAATGTGCCGACACATGACGTGGTCCTATATCGGCACATGATATGACCCAAATTTACCGACACATGATCTGACAGCAGATCTGGGTCTATGTTGTAAACAGTTGCCTTGTAGTAGCTGTCATTATAAATATAAACTGATTTAGTTCCATTGACTTAACATAGGAGGTAAATGAGCAATGTTTTCTAGAAAACGTCATCGTCAGGCTGTATACATCGTGGACGTCATGACAATATGACTTGATACAAAGTTTAACTTATAACGTCATCCAACACGTCTGATATATTTATGCAAGTCAATAATGAAATTATGGATTATATTGAGTACAGAACAGAGAGAGAGAGAGTATATTTACTTGAATAGTTTTAATGTTTTTCCCACAGTAATGTTAAGAGATCAGATAACTGATACTAGTTTAATATTAGATAATTTCAGGCTATTATATGTCTATATTGCGGGACTTTTTTTTCAGTCGACTGCAATAGCTCGTCGTCCACATACCACAAAAAATCGTCCTCCAGAGAAATCGGCTTATGCATACAGCAAGTAATAATGATAGCTCCGATACTAATTGATCAATAATTCTTTATTCAACAGTGGTTGTTTTGAATTTTGTGAGCTCAATAATCTAATGTGAATGAAAACTGAATACAAGATAATTGTTTTAAGTAAAGGAGTTATACAGCAATACATTGATTCCTTTTAAAGAAAAAAATCGTCCATTCAAATATATATATATATATATATATATATATATATATATATATATATATATATATATATATATATATATATCGAAAAGCACTCTTATATTCTATTTATCCAATATAATCAAATAAGACAAAACTACCAAGACTTAAGTCCTTGTAATATACACAGAAAAACATCCAAAGGGTGAAGTTGTTTTTTTTTTAACAGCTGCGAATTGGCCCTAACATATCTTAAATAACTATGTGTATTCTTGAGGGTACAATGACTTGGGTGCTTCATAGGGAACCCAATCCTACGCATGGGTGATTTTATTTCTTCAATACAATATCAATTACCTCATGAAAGACACTGAAAGATTACCGTATTTGTACACAACTTAATGTTTTTATCTGTTTCTTTGTCCCATAAAACTAGTTACAGTCATGCAAGTACATGTTGCTTTACAGTCATACAAATATAAATGTTTACAGTCAGACAAATATAAATGTTTACAGTCATATGAATATAAATGTTTACAGTCATACAAATATAAATGTTTAGTCATGCAAAGATAAATGTTTACAGTCATACAAATATAAATGTTTAGTCATGTAAAGATAAATTGTTTATAATCATGCAAATAAAAATGTTTGTACAATGATGAAAATACACGTTGTTCATGATAATGCCACAACTATCCAAAATGTACCATCTTTTAAATTAATATGCTGTTTGGCATCGCAAACACACACACACACACACACACACACACACACACACACACACACACGTATAGATAGATAGATAATGCATATGAAACTTTTAATGAGAACTAGCTGGGCTTACTAGTTTTCATCTTCGCTAGCCAAGGTTCCGATAACCAAATCTACACCTTGTCATATCGAGCAGATATTTCTGAGCTTCGGGTCTGTGAATTTGATTGGCAAGCCACTGCATCCAATCAAAATAAAGTTGTTAAAATTTGAAACCTGTTCCTACGTGATTGAGAAAAGGGGAGCACACAGCTTGAAATGGCTGATAAATAATCAATTTTCCAGTGTCGGTCCGTGTTTTGCACAAATACCTTTCACTCAAATACACCTGTAATGGCTTCCCTCTGGTACATATTCATACTTTCGATGTTAAACTTACAAAGTATCCTTTTTAGGTCAATTGCAGCCACCGTTTTCGACGGATGTACAATGCACCACGCCATTGGTTAGTTGGCATTATATACTAAGGGAGGAAACACATGAAATCCAATAGATGTCGCTAGGACAAAGCACCATTACAGCTGATCGATCCGCCAAGGTGTAGATAGGGGTATCGGACCTTGGCTAGCGAAGATGACTAGTTTAAGTTAACACGTATCTTCCATCCATCCGTTAATCCATCATACATAACAGTATAACTAGAGTAAGGACTGACTGAAATCTCAAAAACACGTAATGAAAATTATCCCTGAATAAATGTTTGCAATGACAACTCTGTGGAACCAGCAGAAACTGTTTACTACAATGCCACATATGCAGAGTTTACCATCTTTAAAATTACCATGCTCTTTGGCATCAAGTTTTAACACGGCAAATATTTTTTTTTATCCCACTTTGATTTGAACTGTCTTGTTAATTCATGACAAATAAACACTGAAAAAAATACAATTTATTATTATTATTGTTATTATTATTATTATTATTATTATTATTATTATTATTGTCGTTGTTGTTGTTGCTTCATCAAGGCTGAAAATCATATGCATGGCAACATAGAAGCTTTATTCTTTCCATGTCCACTGTCCATGGATATGCATTATTCTTTTCAAATAAATCGTTTTATTATAACTAATTGTGTTTGCAATTTTAAATCAAAGAAATCGGCTTCAGTCTCCTTCATCACGATACAAACTTTACTCTGGATTCAAATCTCTAAGTTCAGATTTCGATTCCTAATCTTTTATCTGGCAATTTCACTTACCAAACGTACGACTTTATTTAAATATAGATAATAAATTATACTAGAGATACATTTTATTCAGTTTATTTTCTTTAGATAGGTTCTCACGATGATTACATCATATCTCCTTATTATCTCAGTTGTAGTTCTGCCTTGTCTGTAGTTCACGACAAGACCTACAACACTCTGAATTTATTTTTCCGTCAAATCGTGCAGCCTCTGAAAGAAAGCTGAGTCCCAGTGCGAGCACGTTCCGGTTCACTAGTTGTCAAATATGTTTCAGTATGTGATTATTTTCTTGTGTAATTAATGCTTCTCTCAAGACAACTTCTTCCACTAACACAGGTGCATCTGAATAAAGAAATGACATTCTCATTTGTTTGTATGTATACCTACCTACCAATATATATATATATATATATATATATATATATATATATATATATATATATATATATATATATATATATATATAATACAAGTCATATGGCGAATAACAGTCCTTTCAAGTGCACTGGATCCAGCAAGGAATCACGTGTGTCAGGGACTGATTAAGATAAATGCAATAAACTGACAACGAACAGTGCAAAACTAGTATCTAACTAGCCTGAGTGCTTTGGACTTTTAATGAGTCTTTTCAAACGCATATACAAAACATGGACAAGATATTCTATTCCGGATATTTTATTCTTATAGGAGTAATTAAAGGCTACTATGAAAATTTAGAAAAGTTTCGAAAAGAAAATGTGTCGGCTGCAAAGGATAATTCTACCTGTGCATGGCTGTCTTTTTCTAGTCTTCTTGGTTTAAACCGCTTGGTTTCAATGTTCTAAGGCGGAGTATCCAGTAAGATTCCTTTTCCTTCCTGGGAAAATATCCGGAATAGAATAAAATATCCTGGATATAATTTGCGTTACATAAATGTACACAAAGTAATAGATGTCGCTATGGCTCACAGATCTCTAGGTGAATACAAATATTTTTCAGTATCCGCAACAAGCTGATATAGGCTGGTTGAGACATAATACATCTAAAGGTTTAATTCATGTAGAAACAGCCATGTAGAGTTTTGCAAACACAACGATTTTGTGTTTTATTTGCTTGTTTTGTCTATGTTTTGTATATGCCTTTGAAAAAGACTCATTAAGAGTCGAAAGCGCTCAGGCTAGTTAGATACTAGTTTTGCACTGTTCGTCTTCAGTTTATTGCATCTATCTCAATCAATCCCTGACACACGTGATCCCTTGCTGGATCCAGTGCGCTTGAAAGGGCTGTTATTAGCCATATGATTTGTATTCTTTATATATATATATATATATATATATATATATATATATATATATATATATATATATATATATATATATATATGAGAAATAAAGGATAGTTCTGATCCGTATCACTTTGCTCTTTTTTCATATTAAATCTTCGAAATACTCATATCCGAATTAAACAAAACAAAATCATTAACAACCATACTTTAACTTATGGAATTACAAGACATCAAATTCACACACACACACACACACACACACACAGAGGTAAGTAAGCGTATTTTATGCTTACGCCAACTTCGAGATTTTAAACACAGCTTGTTTCTTCTTGACTTCATTATTTTTCAAGATCTCCGTTTGAATTGTTACCTTTTTTTATTTTGTTCACTCCGAGGAAATAAAATTCTCCAGTATTAATCAAGGTTTCTTGGTGAATGTATTGTTCAAAAAGAGACGTCAGATATTTTTTGCCGTTTGGAGATTACATTTTACAAAATGTGATTAAATCCAAGGTTCAGATGCGAACAATACAAGCATTTCGATCTCTTAATCAATCGAGATAATTTTTTTGTGTACCCCTAATTTCATCATTATCAACTATTTTGCGTCAATAAATGGCAAGAACCGTATTTGGAATTTTAAAAAAGATTCATTAATTCATATTAATGACAATAGTTTTAACTGGACGTCAAATAGTAAAAATGGTGCAAATATTTTTGTTATAAGGGATATCAAGAACGTGTTTCCTTTAAAAATCGAATCCCCAAACAGGAGTACATTTGGAATAACCGGGAGGCTTGCATAGATAATTGGTGCCGAGACAATGTCAGCTAAGAACTATGAAGTGATACGCCATGACGGCTACTTCAAGCTGGTCTGGAAAGGATTTGAACCCTATACCCACTGGCTATGAGTCTAAGCTAACAAGTCCCGTGAGTGTCGGTAAAATATGGTCAAATATACTGAATATGCAACGAACGAATAGCTGAAAATATGCAAGTCAATCAAACGCACAAACTAGGTCATAGCGTCATATTTTGGTTTCAGTGAGGTACATTCGCTGAGACGCATCCACGTATCACTTTTCATGAAGTAAGATAGGGTGCATGGTATTGAGAGTGCAAAGAATGATTAGCTAAAAGTTCTTAAGTCACTCAAGCATGCAAATTAAGTCACAGTGAACTATTTTAGATATATTCAAATCATTCTCCCTGATATACACCCACATACCAATTTTCATGTGTGTCGGCGAAATAGGGACTACGATATTGATAGTGTATAGAGCATGCAAATATAAACTGTCGTGAAATAGGGTCAAAGATAACTGAGTATGTGACGAGCGCATGGATGAAAATATAAAAGTTACTTAACGTAAAAATTAGGTCACAGTGACATACTTTTGGTATGATTAAATTATTCTGTTTCACATACATCCACATGCCAGTTGTTATGAGCATAGGTCAAATAAGGTCCAAGATTATCTTTGACCTTATTTAACCTATGCTCATAACAACTGGCATGTGGATGTATGTGAAACAGAATAATTTAAGGCATCACGATCGAACAAACGAGCGAACGGGCAAAATGGTATATCACCCCCACCTCACCCCATCTCCACTCCCTCACCACCACCACTGCGTTGGCGTGGACATGATAATGAAATGAACACTCATTCCGACGCGAGCATATATGCTCTTAAAATTCTATTTGCAACCACCTTTGCAAGAGTTTTGTGCGCCACTTTAAGGACAATGGGATTTCCAGTGGTCGGATGCCCCAGGGCACCTATAGGGAAAAGGGGAATTTAACATGGGAATGGCATTTGGGGTACAAGGGGAATTTAGCATGGGAATGACACTTGGGAGACAATGGGAATTTAAGATGGGAATAGCACTTGGACAAACAAAACATACACAAACAAATAAATACTTATACAACACAAAGACAAAAAAATATTGGGAAGAGTAGAAGAGTGTATCTTTTCGAGGGTGGGAGTTGTCCTGAAAAGGGACGTTGGGGTTTGATAACCAAAGACAGTTAACATACGGAGTATCACACTGGTCGTCCTCTCTTCGGATAGCGCTCAACATTTGGTGAAAACGATTGCCGCTATTTTCGACGTTCATTTTTGGCAAAACCCTGACCAAAACGAAACACAGCGTCCTGAGCGAGTACCATAAAATTGCTAATCGTCTGCATATGAAATTTTCGGATGCCAAAACACTGTCCGTCACTTTATCTCCAAATTTGTTTGATATTTTGGGTGGACACATTAAAATGGCCCTTATTCCATAGACGTCAACAACAAAGATCGATTTTACAACAACGATCGATTTAACAAGTATTTTCGTTACCATGTGGAACTGAACGAAGGATTGAATTTGATCTTTGTTTACTCCGATAAGGTGGAGTACAACGTGGTGGGAAACACAGCCGCTCGTTACTTAAAGTAATTCCTTTCAAAATGAATTCTGCCGTCGCTGCTTACGATGAGGGTGGAGACAAGTATCACGTTCACCGCGAATTTGTATGTCCTCATTATTTACCTGTCAGTAACTCGTATTTCTACAGTGGCAACATTGGTATAAAAGGAGATCTGGGCCAAATATTCCATTCTCGAAAGAAAAAGTCACTGTGAAACTACGTTTTTGAAAAAGATTCTCTAGCGACTTGTAAAGTCATGTATCCTGTGTACTGGGGAGTCGCACGAGAAGGAGGACATGGTTTAGGAGATGTGCGGAAATCGACGTTTCGTTCGGTGGTCCCCGTCTTAAAACCAGCAGTGACGTGAGAATTGTATGCTTCGAAAGATGCCGGTTGGATGCAAGGAAAAGAATTTCTCCAAAATGTCCTCATCGACAAAAAAATTCCCAAGGATGCCTTCTTGAGAGCACTCAAAAACGTGTTGCTTCAAACTGGGAAAGACATTTCGGCTCGCCGAGAGACTTCTATAAATCTTCTGCACGCTGCTGACCAAGGCATTATTTCCTCATTCATGCAACAGGAAAGACAAGACCAAAAGAGACGAAGAAAACCCTCCAAAGTTCATAAACACGTTGTGAGAAAGACTAAGAAAAAAGAACAGCCAGAGAATTATTGATTATTAAACAGAAAATGATGCAGCGAGATTCTTACGAATGTTCTAAGTCAGAATGGATATGTTTGCCACACCACTCACCATAATGACGATGCAAGATTCACAATGGGTCGAATTTCATCCCATCTCGTCTTTGATGGTCTCAGCTCCCATCAAGAATTTCATGCATTCCTTGTTCAGCGAAGTGGATTTGTACGTGAATAACAAACTGGTCAGCAGCAGCATGGATACTTACCATTACTGAGCGTACCTAGAAACGCTCTTGACGTACGGAAAAGAAGCCAAGAGCACGCATCTGGATGCTTGTGTGCTATGGAAACCTGACAATCCGGACAAGTTCGACAGCACATAATTGATTACACATAAGGACACAAACCACAATATGGGATTCAACGACAAAGAAATTCAAACACGGGCACAGTTTAGAAGTGATGGATCGTTTGCATTTGGACTTGTGGTTGCAAGACAAGTATTTATTGAACGTAATGGATGTCCATCTTCAGTCTAAGACTGATTCGAAGCAGTGTCACTTTCCTTTCGATGGCTGTTGCAGCCAATTACAAAACCATCAAGGAAGAAGCCCAGCTCTATGTGCGCCGTGTGGAAGTGTTACCTAAAGTGGGAAATGACATCAGTCACACTTTGGGCAGAACAACCGCCAAGTATCTGATACGACGAGTAGATGTGGAAACTTTCACCGTTGTCGCTAATCTCCGATAAAAGATCGAAAATCATCTTTTCCAAGGACAGGTACCCAAACGTTTAATCATTGGCATCGTCAGTAATGCAGCCTTGAAAGGAGACGTTGCTCAAAATCCTTTGAGTTTCGATACTACGACGTGTCCAAGATAGAAGTCAGTCGAGATGGCAAGACCATGTGTACCAGACCCTTCGAACCTAACTTTGACAAGAATAATAACTTGGCATAGTATTTGTCCCTGTACGAAGCAACCGGACAGTTAGGTACCAACACCAGCCACGGCATTTCGAACGAAGATTACTCAGTAGGTTACGCTTTGTGAACTTTTCATTTCACTCCTGACCAAGGCAGGGACGAGGGACATTCCACTCCATAATATTCGGCATACTTCGTGTTGAATTTCAGTTTGCACAAGCGCTTCCCTACACAGTGAACGTCATCTTGTATGCAGAAGAAAAAAAAAAAAAAAATAGTACAGAAGAAAAAGACAAAGAGACGTGATGATGCCGAGATGGCCAGAACAGGAAGAACTTTTAGTCCCCTGTTTTGCTTAAGCGCCTGGCTGAAAAAATTACAGCTTAGACCCACAAACATTGTTATGGGTGTCAAAACGATCATCCCAGTCGAATTAAACACGATAAATGCATGATGATGAACCAAGAAGAAAAATTGGAGGAGTATCTGGATGACGCTTGGGGCCTAATCTCGAAAGAGAAAGTGTTGCATTAGTGGTATAAAGACTTACGTGACTATTCTTTCCCTCCATTGACTTCTCCGGAGAAGGAACGTAGAGCTGCTTACTTGATAGACAGTTTCAAAGATAAAGTCAGGATTGGACTGATGACTTATCAATACCTGTGCAAAAAGGAAAACATGGATACATTGGAACTTCATTACCTTCTGATGCACAGTTCGTACACATCTTCTTGGAATCATATTGTGTGTGCCAAGGATGAACTTCCTGAGCGCAAACCGAGAGACATTCAAGCCTATGTCATCAACACCAACTATAGTTATCAACACGAGTAATTAAGAAGTCCACTGTGTGGACACTAACCAGTCGCACATGCCTTGTTGGCGCAAGCGAATATAATCCAAGCACAAACATGCAGTTTTTTTTTATTCACGGCGAGTTTTCAGCTAGTGAGTACTTCAGCGATGGAGCTGAGCAAAGCAGTGAAACACGGTGAGGCGCCATTCCGGCTGCCAGCCACTGCCATTATACCAGCTTGTGAGCTGGAGTTAAAAGGACAACGCTTCAATTAACGTGAGATGAGCACAGTGTGCCAGTAAACGAAAATGATAGTTCTGGATCATGGGAGATGGAAAGGACGAGCAAAAACCAAAAGCGGAGAGAGAGGAGGAAGGAAGCCAGAATACGGATAGCCGACCATTCTGTACCCGCAGCAGTTGAACCAGTAATACCACCCGCTCCCAAACCGTTAAATTGACGAGAAGCACTCCGCCCACCCCGATAATACCACGGCTGAAAATAACATCCGATGCTGAGATACAAACAATTAACAGCATGGCTAATATTCGAAGGGCCACCAACATTGATGAGACTGTTCCGGATGAACAAGAACAGGAGACTGGGGACGTTGACGAAACACAAGAGGAAGAAGAAGAGCGGAACCCAGACCAGCAAAGATTTGTGTATTTGGGACTATAGGACGCCATAAAATACTTGACTTGTAGATCCCTAAAGTCTGGGAAACCTAGGCCACTATAATGGCAGTTTGTAGTCCGAATCTTCGCAAATTATTACTGTGATGCCTATGAACAACGCCCCCTGTCTGCCTTGGTGGAAGTTGCTGAACATGTAACGGAAATTCATGGGTTTAAGGCATTCACTGAACAGCAGTATGAAGAAACTCGGAACATGGCAGAACGTTGGGAAGAAGACGTCGCCCTCAAAGTATTCAATCTGCGGTCTTGACAGCATTTCTAAGGGCTATTATTAATCAAATGCCTCATTATCCTAGGGGTTCAAGTTTGGCTTGGAAACCCATCTTTGATAACACCTTCTAATATTGACGAACAAACTAAGGAGTCTCTTTGACTGATATAGTTAAGATTATTTTAAGATATAAATACGTGCGCTTTGTACAGTAATCTGAAAATTTTATGTAGGAATTTTTTTTTAACCATACATAACCATGACTCCTCTAATTAAGAATATGACTTGCACAGAATTGGTATTAGGGAATAGCCCGATTTAGTTACTGGGCATAATTTGATTTTAGCACGTCTAGGCATTTCAAGGTTCCGGTTGACGTTTTGGAATTTCCTGCCGGTTCCCTTCCCTCCCTAAATTTGCTCGGACATGCAAAGACGTGTGTGTGGGCCGACTTCATCTGGTTAAAAAATCAGATACCCCGATGAGCGTCTTGCGTGGGGTATTAATCCCCACCAAGCGTCTAACTGCGATACGGACTGTATAAAAGGAGTGCATGCGCATTTTCGATTCCCACTCATTTTAAAACCAATATTGTTGCAAGGGATTTCATTGCCCGAAAGTCCAACATAATTAAGAAGCACACCTAGTGTGCATAAACGCTTGAGGGATGAATTTCTCTTTTCCTTACCTCACGACCAATTAAATATCTCACTGACTGTGAGAATAAGCTAGTCACACATGTCCAATGGGCGAATGAGACTCTAATTAAAGAAATGAAAGAAAGAACAGTCTGGCTACCCACGTCGACAGTCAACACATAATAAAATGTCTTCTGTGTATGATTTGAAAGAAGATTGGATTTGGATGATGGATGCTGAGTATGTTCTAGAAAAGATAACGGCTAATTGGAGGTACCAAGTCAGTCTAGACGTCCTGACAAAACAAGTGACAGCTGCAAAAAAGCAAGGGAACATGTCAAAGAGTTCATAGAGGAGGAAGAGATGACGATGAAAGATTTCTTCACATTTTTACATTGCAGATGGGTAGATTGAAGGAAGCTGTGGATTTGATGGCATTGGCTGAGTAATTTTTTTTTTTAAGTGATAGAGGTTTGCACAGATTGTTCTCACCCACCAAAAAGAACTGTGAGAATGGGAACAAATGCTTTAAAGATAGCCGAGAACCTTGTAAAGAAAGTAATGGAAGCGAAAAAGGATAGAAAAGAGAGGAAAATATAAAGAAAAAGGAAGACTTTGACAGGATGAATAACAACTGGATGAAGGTCCAGGAAAAGTTCAGAGCAATGGTCCATCTGGATGCCTGAAGAAGGTAAGAAGAAGATGATGAATTTCATCCAATGACTGAGAAGATAGAAGAACTTGAGGAAACAGAAGAAGAAACTCAACGGTCCTTTACAGTGTCATTCTCATGTCTCGAAAAGATACACTCTTCTACTCTTGCCAAATTTTTTTGTCTTTGTGTTGTATAAATATTTGTTTGTTTGTCCCCATATACCCTTTTGTCCCTATCTATAAATCCTTTTGTCCTTATCAACCCCACGACGTCACCCATGTTAAATTTCCTCTGTCCCCCAAATGCCATTCCGATGTTAAATACCTCTTTTCCCCCAAGTGCCATTACCGTGTAAACTTCTCCTCGTCCCCATAGGCGCTCTGGGTCATTCGACCACTGGAAATCGCACTAAAGTGGCGCATATAACTACTTTCGCATAATTAAAAAGAGTTTTAGCTTTTGCAAACAAATACGGTATGCGGCAGATGCCACTACAGTTAGTGGATGTATTTAGTTATGCATCTGTAATCCTAATCTATACACGTCATCAAAGCCCCTAAATATTAGACAGTTATTTGAGTTTTAGTTGAGTTCAATAATTGTTCTATTAAACTTTCAAATATGATGTTAACCGATGCAACTCAACAAAACAGTAATGAGGAAAAGAAAAGCCATTAATTATTTATTCCTATCATACCATAGCCTAAATAGATTCCCACCCGATCCATGTTTTTTTTGTTCTTGTTTGTTTGTTTTCTTTGGGTTACTGTTGATCGTGTGTAACCTATTCAGCCAAATCAGAATTAAAAGCTTGTTATGAAAGTAATGTTATTCATAAGTTGGTGTATATTCCACAAATAATGATTTAGATTTCATTTTTAACATTCAATACTAACAAACTTTGATATGATTACCAATGTATGTATGTATGTATAACAATCCATACAGAAATCTGAATCATACGAAACGTCTCACGATATTCATGACAACAGTCGAATTTCATTCCCGCGCCTTCAAAGAATGTGATGCAGTCCGTACACGTGTAATTTCCTTGAATTTCTCCAATATCGTCAAAGCTAGTCACGTGAAACTGATTAGTAAAAGAATAGTCCTAGATCGTACGAAAACTTCTGGAAATTTTATCTCGTTCCCTGAGGTAGGGGCGGGGGGACTGTGATGGATAGGCGTGATTTGACATAAATATATTGATATACCTCTTGAATTGTATGTACCACATATCTGATACTATGCATATGTGATCAATGAGTCAAGTGTCAACACATGCCTGACAAATTCCTGGGTAGTGCCCCATGGACATTTTCTACCCATTTTCTACATTTTTTACCCGTGGGTCATGACATATAAATTACTGAGATTCCCAACATATGCACACTTTCTGGACAAGGAAAAAGAAGAAAATACGCTTGCAACTGACTTTGACCGCGGTGTCAAACATGGAAACTATTGAGATATCCACCTACCACTGTTATTGACCAGGGGTCCCATACTTAATCCTTAAAGGACGTAAGTTCTAGGTTATAGTTTGAAAATTTTCGACATCCCCACGTTATAACCATTTACATACTTGTCCGGCATGAAAAGACAAATGCATAAACCTAAATTTCATTTGCCTCTGGGGCATCCCTTATCCTATGGAACGCACCCAAGTGGCTCGCCACTTTGGGGTGGAGGTGAAAACGCGGAAGCGTGGAAATACGTGCGTTACAAACACCGAATTCAGCTTTGTGTCTTGGTCTTAATTAAGTAACTTCGAAATTCAAAATGAAATCGTTATTGCAGGTTTGACTTGAGAAATCAAGTTCAGTCTAGTGGAGGGAATTATTTGGTTAAGTTATGAGATTTACATCAGAAGAAGCTGATTATGATGACGATTATTATTATTATTATTATTATTATTATTATTAAACACTAAAAACAGAAATAAAAACCTGCACCTCTACCTACATGTTATTTGTACAAGAAATGTATGGATCACATTGCATACCCTGGCGTATATGTACGTTTCTTCTCCACCTCATGAATAGAAAACCAACCACTACCATTGTTACTGCTAGAACTACAACCAGTGCCACTACCACAGCTTTCCAAATACTTGAGGAAACAGACGTAGCGATTAGCGAGTGCCCTCTTGGTGAAGCTTGAACAGGTGTTGAAACAGGCGACGGAAGGGACGAGCACGCTGAACCTGGAAAAAATTACTTAAATAACTGTATACCAACATGTTTTCAACATCATTTATAAAGAAGCTCTTTGGACACGTATTGCCTAAAAATAACAAAGGAAAGAACATCAGTAAACCAGTTTATTCCACTCTCCATTATAATACTGGAATCAGCTGATTGAAAACAAGATGCAAGCAATGAAACTGGGAAAAACTCTGCACTAGAAGGAACCGATCCTTTCGATATCACACTAGATCAGGGGTCTCAAACTCAAACCAACCTGAGGGCCGCATGAAGGCATTTTCGAAGGCCCAAGGGCCGCACCACCTTTGTTATCTCTCATGACACCTTGTGACGCCAATCATTTTGCGGGCCACAGGATACGGCTTGGCGGGCCGCATGCAGCCCGCGGACCGCGTGTTTGCGACCCCTGAACTAGATGGTACGATATAGTGTACAGCTTTATGAAGGTTCCTCAAGAATGGCAACCAGGCATGTTAACACAGGAAATGAAAATCAACAATACACACGGCTAGTATGATTAAAACAGAACGGAGTACGTGGCTCATATAAGGTTAACTGTGTGCAATGGGATAGACTTAAGTCTGAGAGTTCCAGGCTTTTCTCGAGCGGTCCAGCAAACGTTTGCCGGGCATATGGGATAGACTAAAGCCGGGGTTATTCTCAAATTATTCTTCCAAGGTAAATTACTAAGCAAATTACTAAAACTATACAACAGATATAAAATGGAGGTGATTTGAACTGAAACAATGCAGGCAATTCTGATATTAATGTGCGGCTGTCGTTAAAAATAGCGAATGTCAGACCAGGTAACACCCGGCCTCATCATATCAGAGCAGGTAACACTCGGCCTCGTTATGTGAGACTATAGCTTATTTCTGATGCGAAAAAGTATACTGACCTTCCGAGGTTGAAACAAGTGCAAATTCTTTGTATAGCTGACGGCAACCTCGCAGCTCTTCGCACATCTCGTCACAAGTCGGAATAATCTGCAGAGCAACAGTAGAATTTCATAATAAAGCCAAATTCACTACTGCAAACACATGCATATGGGGACCACCGATATATAAGAGCCAAATCCACTATTACAAAACACATGGGACCACATAATGTATAAAAGCCAAATCCACCACTGCCAACACGTGCATACGGGGACCACCTATATATAAAAGTCAAATACCTTAAGCCCTATTTAAATATAAACACACCCCACCCCCAACAAAAAAATTTAAAGACTACTTGTTCGTAATAACCATTTCTAGATGGTGTCTGATTTAAACACCAGCTTGGCATTATCTTCATCACAACTTAAGAATCTTTGTTTGAAATTTTAAATTTCTTGGAAGTCAACACAAGCTCAATATGGAAAGCCCTTCCTGTACAATGAATCTGTTACAATATACGGATTTCTTGACTTAAACGCTAAACTTAATCAAGATGTGACGAACGGACGGTCGGACAATCATAATACTACTTGGCTCGTTAACGTTCTTAACGTGACATACAAATGTTTACAGACACAAATACAAAAGTTAGGGTAGAAGTATTGTAGAGAAATCTATTTTGTGCTGTCAATTTTTAGTTGTACGGAGGTTTTGATACATGGGGGTGAAATTGTTCTTATTTCATCTTTAACGTAAATACAAAAGAGCAAATATAGTTTAAACCCTAATGGCGAAAATTAATGAGCAAATGATAGAAAATGTCGCAAGAATAAGAGGTAAATTGTCATGCAAACGTGAACGCCAATTTCCTTACCTCATTAAAATATTAATAAATCACACCCTCACCCTGTTCATCGTCATCAACACTGCATCATCAAGATCATCAAAAACAGCCCCCAAAGAACATCTAAAATGTCACAAACCCACAACAAAGACACACACAACACAAAAATAACAAACAATAATTCAAAGAAGAAGAATCACCCTGCCCTTTCCTAACATTGTTTTCTTCATATTTGGTGCTTCTAGCATTGTTGTCACTAGCCGTTGATACAAATGTGTGATTTATTTTATAAATCGTGTCAGGCATAAACTTGCTTTTACGCGTCTAGATTTAAATACAACGTGTAAATGACATATACTGAGCATGAACGCAGGATGAAACGTATTTGAAGAAAAGAAACATATCATTCGTGTCAACAATATATGCATATTACAAATAAAAGATGCCCATATATATAACAAAAGAAAGGTAAACTTCTAGAAAGAAGACAAACATGCCGACGTTCTACCCAATGACCCTATATCGTAGTATTACGAGTGCGTACGATATTGAATGTTTAGGATCCTCGAGACTGGGACCTTGTAATGTTCACAACACGTGACCTTAGTCCTATGTCACAAAACCAGCTAGTCATAGCCAAAATTCAAGCACCATTATCGGAGAGCTCACACATTTGACAAAGGTTGATTTTTAACGTTTGATGGATGGTCCGAGATGTGTTTTGTTTTGTTTTTGGGGGTTAGGGTGGAGGGACGGGAGAAAAATGTGAGAATTTTTATTCAAGTACGTGAAAAGCAATTTTGGCTCACAAAATGGAATATGCGGCACAATCATTAGAACACAAGAGTAATTTATTGTCCAAATTTTCTAGAACATGCCATTACATTGATACACAATATTTTGTCAGGGATCTTTATCATAAGTGTTACATTAAGGTGTCTTAAAATCAATACTTTCAGAAGATTTTCAGACGAAAACACTTGAGAAAATATTTGTGGATGTTCAGCTTTTTAGTTGCACTTACAAGAAATCTATAAGTGCCTTTTTTTTTTTTTTACAAAAATATCTTGTAGGAAATTTGATTTTGTTTAAAATTCATGTTGTGCTTTCTTTGAAAGTCCTATGGCGATTTAATGCTTTTCGAAAGCCAGAAGATCTCGAACTCAAATATGATAAAGTCCTTCATCAATGCATATAAAATATTATCTAGATGGATAAAAGAAATCGGATGCGTTTGATAAATTGGCATTGACAACGGTCGTAATAAGTAAATATAATAAGATGAATGCATATTTTTTTTCTGCTCTGTTGATAGCATTCTTTAAATTTACTGTTTGCGCGTGGTCATGGATTTCTTTCACTGTGTACAGAATGGTTATCAGCGTCCTTGGAGCTGTCACGGATAAACATACTGGCGTGTATAACCATATAGTGTTAATCGCTACATTATCATATACATGCCACACCAAAGGTGCAAGCCTATGGACTCTATGGAATATAAAAACGCAAATATTTATGTCTGCGTAAAATTTCCATTAGGATGGCTACAAGATTTTTGTCGTCCATACAAATCGCAACCTTTTTGTATCATCTGTTTTCTCAGCAACAAACGTTATCATCCAAACTAGTCCGTACTTTTGCTTGACCTTATCTCTGTTTGACGACTTGTATAAGCATCCAGATTCATGATGCTTTTTCTTGTTATTATTAGGGACACAGAGCTCTAATAAGGTAATGATTTCTACAGAATATCCCAAAAATTTGATGTTTCTACTTGCATTTGACAGTTTCTGAAATAAATATGGTTCAAACTTAAGTAGATGTGCAAAATCTCCAATCTTACCCTCAGGGTTTAATTAGAGTCGGGTTTCCGCTTCAAAAGTAAACCAAATCTCCTAAATTTTAAAAAATGGACCTATTCCTGTCCTGATAATTAGAGATAAGGATCCAACTGTGATACTTGGAATGTATCAACAAGCTTTCACAGAACCCCCTATTGGGCATCACGTCCCCAGATATTATCATAGTGGAAATACCCATCCCCGACAGCACGTGACTTGTCCTAAGGTCAAAAAGTTTAAAGTACTCGTCTAACATTCTCCAGTTTTGCATTCGATGTTCCATGCATTCTTCTCACAAGATATTCAGTTTCTTTGTTTAAAATAAGTTGCTAACGATTATTATACATTAAAAAATGTGATTGATAAAGTTGAATTCAGATAAAAATTCTTTAGGAATTTTTGATCAGTATAATGTCAGCTAATTTATTAAGGTTTACATTGAACTGATTCCAGTATATTGTATTAGCACAGACTTACCTCCAGACTATAAATTCCTGTTGGTATGTACATGAGCCAAGCCGAACAAAATGCATCCTGTAATAGTGAAGGGTCTATTTTGTATTATAAAATACAAAAACCTTTTGAATATTACAGTCTATCGTAAGTACAATTTAAGACATGCATTATGAAAATCCCCATATCGGTTAAGATTAAAACTTACAAAAGATAACATATAAATCAATCAATGTTAACTACTTCAAATTAAATGCATGTACATAACTGAAATACGTTTATTATGATTTACAGCATAACATTTAATGATATGACGTCATGACGCTTTGAATAGTCAAGGTTATGTGCTGAATATATTGCTATTTTCAAACCTTGTGACTTCATCCACCAAAACATTCCTTTTATCGGCAATCTGTTGCTTACATTTGTTTTGACCGGTATGTATGTATGTATGTATGTATGTATGTATGTAAAGGTGTTTGAGATAGTTGTTAGACATTAAAACCTACCATCTTCATCATTTGAAAGCCCTGAACTACATTTTATTGTCAACAATAATTCAGAAAACTTGTTGCTCTATAAATCTAAGGAACCAGGGACACCACATTATGATTCCATAACACATAGAAAACACTTTAGAAAATGACCTGTAATTGTTTCGGAGTATTTAATATCTAAGTGTGATTTTAAGACCTGTCGTGGAAGTAACAAATGGTAAGCGGCTTACTAAGGGTAGTACGCCTCTGCAGGTGGTGATAGAGATTAGAACGCGGATATTTGTGACGTTGTGCAGTCCAGTGACGGTATGCAAATTATAGCGTAGGGAAATAACATCACGTTATAAACGCTCAAGTTTTACATCTTTTCGTCTTCAGCTTGATTAAATCAATAGTAACTGTTATGAAAAGAACCTCTTAAGTAGAGAAAGGGGAAAGCGAACTGATGCTACTATGAAAATGACGCCAGTGGACGTCATTTTGAAATGGAAGAGATACGGTAATTGTTTAAGAAAACACGAGAAACACTGTAGAACTGTGCTCAGATTGTACAGTTGATCATTTTTGCTGGATGTCAGAGTAAAACTATCAGTGCAAGAGAAAAAATGAAATCATAGATTTATAGAGTGATTCATTCATGCATGATATCCGCGTTATACAAAACAGGCCATTTTCTTTGGGATTTAGGCATAAAATGCACCCTATGCCCGCGCATTGATCTGCTGTCTGTGCATTCCGTCCGTTCCGAAAGCATATAGAAATTAAATTTTCGTGGATAATTCCTTAGCACATCGTCAATCTGCATAACAATCTTCATCAGACTTTTTCAGGGTAAGGTCTTTTGTAATGAAATAAAACAAGTTGGCGCCTCTGTGAAGGCACCATCTATTTCCCGCCATCTGTTGTATGTCGGGCAGGAAAGACTCTTACAAACCATCAAGTAACTTCTTGCCAACTAATAACTGACAGTTAGGGCGTTGATCTGGTGAGTAGAATGCTCTGATTTTTTTGTTTGTTTCAAAACATGTCAATTTCAAACGCCGACTCTTGTTAACACGTACTTTCAAAAAACCGTTTACACCACTACAAATTTTAACTCTAACAAAGTTTGACGTTGTATAATAACTTGTGAAACCAACCTCGAATTATCTTGCTGCAAATCTGGTCGCATTTAAATTACCGTGATTGTTACGAATGTCGAAAGTAATCGAAAAGAATAGGCTAATAATGGACGGTTTCTGGTCCCCTTGTAGCTACCATCAATCGAATTAACTACAGTAGTTGTATTATCCAGTATTACTTGCTATTTGATTAAAATCGATTAATAACACAAAACTAGCCCTAATGTGCCAGATCGCTGGGATCACTAAACTCCTGAAAATGTCTATGTTATTGGTACGAGTCTATGCTCTTAAAATAAGTAACAGAAAAGAGTGAAGACAACAAGCTTTGTAAATTTAACAAATAATGTATTTCCCTGGAATACCAAGTGAAAAATTAAGAAAAAAAAAAGAACTTACGTTTTACGAATTAAATCCAAAATAATGCAAGAATTAAAAAATAAAAGTCCTAGTGTTAAAAAGTCCTGAATCAAACTGAATTCGAGTCCCGATGAAATTCAAAATGGAAGGCGATGACGTCTGTTCTGGTCTGCGAAGTGCTGCAGCGTCAACATTCTCTTGTTGAATCACAGAAAATATTATTCCAATTTTGAATTCAGTAGAACTTGCAATAAAAGTCTTTATCCAAGAATTATGTAGGAGCACTTATGTATTTCCAGGGAAATGAATCACTTGAATTCAATAATTTGAAAAAAAAAATAAATATTCAACCCAAACTGGTCACAACATAATAACAACTTAACGTGTCAATTGCTTGGAGCCCAACTGACAAACTTCTATCAAAAACAACAGTTATACGCTAACTAAGACGCAAAACAGATTCCCGGATGAGGGTCAAAAGTTCATTGTTCTGGAAAAAATAGAAGTTTGTTATAATATTTGTCACGTAGTCCAGGTATAATCTTCATTCAACTCAACAATTCTTACTATGAGAAAGATAAAAAAAAAATTAAAAAGTTGTTTGCCAAAACTGTCACTGATTTTGAAACGAGGTCAGCAACTAGCTACAGTGTTTCTATTATTAGTTGTTTATCAATGAAATTAAAAAAATAACAGTCAGGTCAAACAGAACTGAATTCAAATTCTGGACAATGTCAAATCCAGTAAACAAAGTTACATTACAATAGCATGTAATGGAATTATAAAATTTAAAACTAACAAACAAATAATTAAATTAAATATGCATAACAGTTATTGACCTGTGCTCTAAAGTCCCCACCATCAGTATAACCTGGGACTTAAATCGCCATGTAACCTCATTTTCTTGTAAGTTATAACCAGATCGTGAGTGTAAGTGTAACCTCGTTTACTTTTAAGTTATAGCCAGTTTGTGAGTGTAAGTCGGTATAGTAAGATCGTAAGCGTAAGTCGGTGTAACTTCATTTCCTTTTAAGTTATAGCCAGATCGTGAGTGTAAGTCGGTATAGTAAGATCGTAAGTGTAAGTCGGTGTAACCTCATTTCCTTTTAAGTTAAAGCCAGATCGTGAAAGTCAGTGTAACTTTCCTTAGCTATGAATCTGATGTTACTTACAGAACAGTCTGTTACAATTCACTTGGTTCAAAATCAACACCCTCTTTTTGGTGGGAAACTGGACATCACGGTTTTCAATTCATAGGCGCATAATCTCTGTGTACTTTACATTTGCATTTACCTGTTGGATGATTTTAATCTAAACTTAATTTCAACCAAATATCAAAACTATCACACCGGCTGTTTATTTTTTTTCAAAAAGCGGTTCCTCGCTCAAGTGTATTATATCACTCAATTTACAGAAAAGAAGGTCATATATCTATTTAACAGCTTAATGTAAGCATAAATAAATTTATTGTAATTTCAGTAAACAAATGAAGCTAAACTTCTGTCAAAATAATTATAACTTTCAAGTTATAACTATACATTTTACAGGTAGCCGCTTATTTCTGGCAAAAGTCAAACGTACCGAAACATCTGAAATGTATGTTAGTATTGCCCTTTATGCATTACTTCCGGTCAGCACGACAAGTTTAATTTTCAAACTGAATGTATAATTGATGAAAAAGTTAAATGAAACCTCTTCTGTGGGCAGTGTACTGCTTTCTAAGCGCCATGTTTTTTGAAAACTTTCACTTTGTCTAATTAAATTATTTCATTTTCACACACCTCGCATTTCAGTTTTTCTTTCCGTTCGTTGTTGTTTGTTTTGTTGCATTTAATTTCCTTCAGAATAAGGAACACCTCTTTGACGTCTTTATTCTTTGTCACGTTCACACTGACATTCCCAGATGTTCCATGATAAACAAGGCTTACATCAGATGCCCAAGGATTACAGATTGATGTCGTCGAACACATGGCACCTAAGCAGAAATATACATACTTAAAAATATGATAAACGGTGTTTTTCATTTGCGTAAACAACATTTTTGTTTACTCCAGCAACAGCTTATGTTTCCACAGAGTAACAAATGGCTTTTCCATTTGAGGGACAATTTCAGTTCTACCATTAGTTAGGCAAAGTAGGTTTACTGTCTACTTATTGTGATTGATGGAAGTGTGATTCATTTCCATCTTGCTCGTTCGAAGACAAGACGAACAAAAGCTACATAACCATTCACAGGTATCGAATATACCTCACATAACTAGCTACATAACCATTGACAAGTATCGAATATACCCAACCTAAATAGATACATAACCATTGTCGGGTATTTAATACATCCCTCATAACTAGCTACAGTGACAGGTATCGAATATACCCCGCCTAAATAGACGCATAACCATCGATAGGTGTTGAATATATCCCACATATAACTGTGCAGATTGTTCAGTGTACTTGACCAATTCGTTATTGCAAAAAGTACCATCTCATAACAGTTTACAAAAATGATTTACTAAAATGAAATACAGGGTTTGTAGCTTATGTGAAACATTTGGAAACATCTTTTGTCGTGCAGATGAAATGTGTAACTGTGAAACTTTACAAAGAAGTGAATTTAATGGTGAATTTAGTTCCTTGTAATATGTCTATGCTAGTTGCTTCATGCTAAGGATACAGACTGCCCTAGAGAGATGAGGGAAATGGCTAAAAGCAATCAATGCGTGTATTTCCACGCGTGTAGTCTAGAAAATTGAAATTCTACAGGTAATATTGACAGACTCCTAGCTAATCTTAAAATTTTCATTTTCGCTTTCTTCACATCTATCTCCATTTAGCACGTTTCAGACAAATGGCGACGATTTGAATGTAATTCCCATCTATATATTGAACACAAATCACTACTAGATCAACTACATAAATTACTAACCTGGCGTATAGGTGAATTCTTCCCATAATTCAGACTTGCCATCCTTAGGTAACAGACGAACGTTGATCGTCGTATAGTTGAAATGTAGACTCAAGCAGTGAGTTGTCATCGTGAAAGCCTTGAATACAAATAACATGCGTGGTATTTGCTCAATTAATCCACTGATACAAAAGCAATACCTTTTTATTCTAATGCAAAATTTTGCATTATATCGAAACTATGGATATGGATTGCAAACTGCCACATTCAGATGGGATGTATGAGCAACTGAATAAAGGAAAAAGCAAACAGGAAAAAAAAAAAAAATGAACTGCTCTTGCTAATATAACACTGTCTCACTTGTTGGTATAAAAACATGTTACTGTTCTTTTGTGAGTAAAGTACATGAAAACTATTCTTTATTTTAAATCAAGGCTATTGCTTTATTAACTCTGAAAGCGGTGCAGGAACCAAAAGTGTTATTTACAAATCTGATGTCGACCATTATTCGTGCTATTAGATGTGACAACAACAATAGTAACAACAACAAGGACAACAACAAAGCATAAAGGTTTCAGCCTAGAATGAGCTTCTACAGTACCCATGACCAGGTTCCTTGTCCTGGGTTCGATGTATACAAGCGGAAGCAGAATTTCGTCATCACAATGTCTGCTTGGTCCAATTCAATTTTCGTCACACGAAGAAAAAATTCATTCAGCAATCCACCTGTAATTTGATATATGCACAAAACTACACGAGTGCTTTGTTCTGAGTATGCAGAAATTACAAATTTTATATCGTGTACATGCCCCTCGTTTATACTTTCTAAATGATATTCGCTTTAGAGTGTGAATGACATTTCAGAAGAATTGGGATCTATGAAAGTTCCATGCAGAGAAGACACCTAGGTTGTTCCGATATAGGTGTGTGATACGTAAATACAGATTGAACATCTGCATCGAACGTCAGACTAATCGTGTAAAAGTTAACGAGTATGTAACAGCTTGATTTATTACATTCCCATTCAATCGTATATGGTCGATCTGTCCGATACGGATGTTCGATCTGTAAATCCGTCTCCCACAGCCTGACTAGAACTACTTACGCATTTTCAAAAAGTCAAGGTGTCCACATTAAGTTCATAATATATAACCAAAGATACCTAACTCCATATCCCAAAATTCGTTAGTCACATTGCGTCGCTACGCTTAGCAACATTACGTAATAACGATATTGAGTAATGCAAATTTCTTAACGCTATAGAATCTTAATTCGTATTCATATGGAAATAAAGTTATGAAAATTTTAAATAATACAATCTGACAGTGCTGCGAGCAGCTTGTTACATATGATATTATTCAACTCGTTGTATAGATTTTATATCAAACGATCACTTAGTGTTCAAGATCCTTTATGCATTGAAGGTTGTATATATATATATATATATATATATATATATATATATATATATATATATATATATATATATATATATATCTGTGTGTGTGTGTGTGTGTGTGTGTGTGTGTGTGTTGAGAGAGAGACATATATACATACATAGATACATACATACATACATACATACATGTGTTGATTTATACTTCTCTGTAGTCAAAGTTGACATGTTATAATTTAACAGGTTTGTGTACCTTGGAACTCCCAAGTTCTATATTATTTTCTGCTTCGTCCTCTTTTGACATAATGTGTTATTGTATGGTAGTAGGACTATTCTTGTTCATCCGGAATAAATTTTTGCATGGTTTCAAAGGCACTTAAAAGATTCATAGAAACACCAGTTTGTTCACTTACCCCCATGCTGCCATGATATCATAATTTCCGATTTCTCAGTATTCCAGCATTCCTGCACCAAATCCTTCGTTTGCTGTGCGGAATTACTGACTTCACTGCCTGTGTGCAAATGGATGAAAATAGTGTAAACAGACAATGACATCAAATGACAAATGATTCAACACCTTTTAAATGTGTGTGATTTATCTTCATAAATCACATCAATGTTATGTAAAGTTCCACCAACTTCCTTACGTCCACAAGTAGAAAAACAAATTATCTCCAGTGATGGCTGATTTGTGCCATATGAAGTTGTCGAGTTGTCGGCCGTGACAAGGCGCCAACGCGTCAGAGCGATAAAATAACGCAATAATGCAAGAAATTGCAAGGCGACAATATAGCGCGCCAAAGTAATGGTTGGGCGACAAAAACGATAGAACCACAGTGTCACTTTATTGCCTTGTTTTGTAGGTGCCTTGTCATCCTAACTTTGTCGCGTTGGTAGATTGGCACTTGTCGCGTTGGTGCTTCCTCGCTTTGCCCCTTTGACAATTTTTAGATTTGTCGATTTGTTGCATTTTAGCCCACGGCTGGCACGCACATTGTCACCATATGTAATTGTTTTGTCGTGTCACCTGCGTATGTTTCTTTTCTATGAACAGGGAAGGAAATGTGGACTAGAATACTTATTACTAAATTAACATTTTTATTGGCATTCTAAAAAAAATCATATTTTTTCGTATTTCTAAATGTCATTTTCCACGTTCAAATATGCAATTAAAAAGGTGTGTCGCCTAACGATATCCAATGCGCAGGATAGCTGGAAGGCATCAACGCGTCAAAGCGAGAAAGCGCCAACACTACAATGTGCCAATGCGTCACTGTGACATATAGATAACACTCCTGCGCGAAAAAGTAAATACAACAATGGGAGGAAGAAGGTGATTGAGGGCTAAAACAAAACGAATTGCAACAAAAATGATTAGTCACGTTGTGGCCCAAATTTTGTTTGTTTAACTTGGCCATATTGTTAATTTAGCACTTTGGCGCTTTGTCGATATGTCTTCAACGGAACATGGGACAAAGTGATCATCATACTGCGGGGAAAATATGCATGTAAAAGTTTACTTGGTGTACAGTTAGCATTGCATAACTCTTGGTTGCTCTCATCATCGGATACTCACTGTTGACAAATTCCGCGTTTCTACATTCAGAAAACATGATTTATTCCTCCTTTGGTATCCAGACGGCCTTAGCAAATGCGGGGCCCAATTTGGATCATTTTGTCGGGGCCCCTTGGATTTACGTGCAGGTCCCCCTGTGAGCACGGCATTTGGAAATAAACTTTTAAACAAGTTTGATATGATACTGGACTTAAAATTTTCCTCCATCGCTTTAAATTACTTTCTCTCTATAGATATATTTTTTAAAATTATCAACGCGCGGGGCCCCTTTGAGCACGGGGCCCGATTCCAGTCGGCCTAAGGCCAGCCCTCTTGGTATCAATGTATAGTTTATTCTTAACATGAACCAAAGCAAAGAAGAAAAAACCCCAATCCCAAATATATTTTAAAATCCGAAATTTGTATATGAATTAATTTTGCAAGTAATGTTCATGAATTATTATCTTGGTAAAATATTTTACTAAAAATAATCTGACATCTTTAGAAAAATGTCTCAAAGGCACTTTTGAAAGAGGCGCCAATTTTATAGTCCATAATAAGTAATTAGGTTTGTATGTATATTACTAACATTGTTTATTATTTGTGTATCTTGGTACGTATGTTTGAATAATGAGCATTGTAGCTAAGGCCAATCAAACATTTTATTTTATGCTAGTCCGTGATTTAGTGGCCTTTCCAAGATAAATAATTTGGATAATTACTGGAGTGAATTATTATTATATTTTTTTCATTGAAGAACTTTTCAATAGACATTGATAACATTACGACCAAAGAATTTCATTCGCCATTTTGTCAATTTCTTGATGTGGTGATAGCATGTCGACCTGTTATGCAAGCTAACCACAAACCTAATTTTCTGAAAGCATGTGTTCTTACCTTGCTCGTATTTTATGTAAGAATGTACGCAAAACACATCAAAACTAAAGCAGCACTACTACTGACATTACTTTAGGCAATATGTCTCTTCAGTATGCTATGTTCTTTAGCTATCCATAAAACAAGAAAATTTGCTTGAGTGAATAATTGATATGCTATGTTCTTTAGCTATCCATAAAACAAGAAAATTTGCTTGAGTGAATAATTGATATATTTAATCTCATGAGTGAAAAACTCGCCCAGTCGATGAAATATATCCGTTATCCACTGGACAAAATATATCCGTTATCCACTCGATGATATAAATCCATTATTTATATATCCACTCGATGGTACATAATGCTATCCACTCAATGATATATGTCCATTATCCAGTCGATGATATATATCCGTTATCCACTTGATCATATATATATATATATATATATATATATATATATATATATATATATATATATATATATATATATCCGTTATGCACACTCGATGGTGTCATCATCGCTAGCCACGGTTCCGATATGATAACCCTATCAACACCTTGGCGGATCGAACAGATATTTTAGTGCTTTTGTCCTAGCGACATATATCGGATTTCATGAGTATGTAATGCAAACTAACCAATAGCGTGTAACACCGGTGCATTGTACATTGGCTGGAAATGGTGGAGGCAATTGACTTAAAGAGGATACTTCGTAAGTTTAACATCCAAAGTATGGCTACGTACAAGAGGAAAACCATCATGGATGTATTTGAGTTAAAGGTATTTGTACAAACACTTTCCGACAATGGAAAATTGCTTATTCAACAGTCCATGCAAGTTGTGTGCTTCCCTTGTCGCGGTCATGTAGGAACAGTGTTCAGATTCGAACATCTTAATTTTTAGTGGATACGGTGGCTTGCCGCCGCATCCAATGAAATTCACAGACCCAAAACAAATAAATACCTGCTCGAAACGCCAAGGTGTAGATAGGGTTATCATATCGGAAGCTTATTTAGCGAAGATGTGGATGATGTATAACATTCATTCACTCAGTGATATACATGTATCTCCATCATGTACAGAGGCAAGCAAATATCCTCTGTATACTCTTAATTGTGACCCAATCAAATGAAAACACATCAAGAATATCACGTGACTGGTTCATGACAGAGAGGCGGTCAGTCAGACACTTATTTTGATGCAGATTAAGCTGCATGACTATGAAAAAAATTAACTCTTACACTAAAATCCTGACCAAAATCCAAATCTGATATCTGATTGGTCAGTGAATTTGTGTAAAATCTTTGGGGACAAGCCATTTCGTCATAGACCTGCAGTAAAGTATTAGTTATCTTTTTTCATTTCACAAAAATTAAAACTATGTAACTCTTTAGTCTGCATTAGGGATGTACAATATCAAAGTCACAATAACTCTTATTATAAACTCATTTTTGTCTCCATCAACTTTACATTATCAAACTCGTGCAGTATTTCTCCATAGTTCACTGTTTCATACTGCAAGACACGTGTCTAAAAACAGTATCGTGTGTTAGTTACTACTTTTTGTTTATTGTAAACAATGTTCGCTCATGTAGCAGACGCCAATGCTTTTGATTTATTAGATTTGTCTGTAGATGACTAAGCAAACTGCATGATCTATTTGAAAGTAGAGATGATAAAAGCTGACGATGTGGATGAGTTCACTTAGTCACAAAAGAAATTTTCAACCCCCCAAAAAACAAACAAACTGAATGTGATATCGTAATCTCCAGCGATGGCGTTACAACAACAGACGTGAGACATGCGGTATTGAAAAAATCATTCTGATCATTTCAACGCTTATTTATCGGAAATGTTCACAAAGAATCGCAAATCGAATAGTTCAGACAATGAGCCATGCCCTTTAGAGTCTATACAAAGTAGCATAGAAAGACATTAAGGCCAAAGGCTATCCAGTCTCTTTCAGAAACGTCCCATTTTAAAAGTCAGTCCACGCATAAAATTCGAATAAAAATGCAACCGAAGAAAGCGGGTTTTGGTAGAAAAGCAAGAGGCGCAGAGCCAATAAGCTAAAATGACGAAAAAGCCTTCCGCTGGATTCTCACACCCAAGCTGCTTTTTCCCGTTTAACTTTTTGAGAAAATGTTTGGAATTTTAGCACAATACATACAGGTCATGTATCTGGCTTCCCTCCAGCAAACAGCATGCAAGTTATATGCAAAACAAAATGTCATATATAAGCTGGTAACAACAATGTCAATAAATGTAGTTACCTTTTTGTACTTTGAATTTCCTCAAAATGCTTTATTGGTTATCTCTGCTAATCAGAATTACATGGGGTAACAAAATTATTCACAGCGCGAAATTGTACTGCAATCTAGACTACATTTCCAATATAAATCCCATCCCAAAGGAGAATACACTGCACTAACAACCAATATTTAATCCTGCGTCTTCTTGAGAATTTCAATCAAAAGACTTTCATATTTTCTCCATCTATGTTTCCAAACTATCAATGAAAGAACACGTGCAGCTTGCATTAAGGCCAGTCCATTCAGGGACATGTACATCATACGGAATAGACAAGACAATAACTACGGTTCATCACAAATGGGTAAGCAGAATATAGTTGGATCGACAGAAAAACAAAATCCGTCCATTATAGATCAGCTGGAAAAGTTGTTTCAAAGCACAATCATTCATAATAGGAGTAAAATTTCAATTTTAAGTAGATCGAAACGAGAGTTCTTTTTAAACGAATGAGTGAGCAATACGCTACCAAATTCGAAAGTCGCTGGGTGTAGCAATGTAAGCATGTTATTGTGCATTTGTTTAACTGTGCTTGCGTATATACTTACAAATCTATCAGAAATTCAATTACTTTATTTCTTGTAGTGTGCTCTTTTTATTATTCCTTAGGCAATAAAGCAGAATGAGCTTATAATAAAATGGTTGCTGCATTTGTATAGGAAAATATGAATTCGTTTTTGTGAGTTATACTTTACTCCTAATGTCGTGCAGTATACTCATATAAACTCGTTCATATTATCCCGTATAAATGCAGTACCCTATAAACACTTACAATAACTCATATTTACGATAACTCGTACTTACAATAACTCATATCCACTTCCTCGAAATTGCAGGGAAGTACGGTTGCTGCCCCAAGCATCTGCAAAGAAATTACAAAATTTGGTTTGACTTTGGAACTTCGGTCACGGAATGAAGTGAATTCAGAACTAATATTTCATACTTAACTCTGATAAACACAGTTATAAAACTGGAGAGCGGAGATTAGCATAAATTCAAAATCTACAACATATAGAGCAAATAACAATCCTTCAAGATGTGCCGAATCTCGACGGAAAAGATTACAGACTTTACTTGAAATAAGTCCATGTGATTACTTATACCGGTTGCAGAGCGGCATTTCCAAGTACAATGCCTTTCTTTATACTGCTGAAATGTCCGGGAAGTAACGAAAGAATATCACACCCAGATTTCATGAACCAAGAGCTTCATCGTCCAGTTATGTCTGTCATATATAGTACCAACATGTCCAGTAATGTATCTGTCATGAGTTGTACCACAATGTCCAGTTATGTGTCTGTCATGCTAAAAGTATAATTTAGAAAGATCGAGTCCTTTGTCAGCTGTATGAACGAAAGATAAAGTACGAGTCATGACCTTGCCGAGTGGAAGAGGAACTCGGAGTTTATGTCTAAGTACACGACGACTAAAGGACACAGAGTACAATTCGTAGCGACCTCTATAAAGTGAGGAGGATCCTGCCAATAGCATATATATATATATATATATATATATATATATATATATATATATATATATATACAAATTTGTGGTGGGATGCTAAAACTAATTGTATATTGTTAAAATGGTATCTGAGATACAGAAGTTTCCATGAGCCCAAAATAGTGTAGTCAACTAAATAAAGAAAAAATGACTTATATGTGCAGTGTTTTATTCCTTGTTCTGAAAACATTGAAAGATTATCTAGTTTTCATCAATACTGAAGTAAGGAAAATGTAGGCTGTTCACGGATGTACAGGAGAAAAAACTCATCACGCGTAACACGTTTAAAGGCACCTTTCTGGCAAAAATATATTTTAATAAGTTGCCTACAGACTAGTATATACTTGAACGGCTGTATATTAGACGTATCACAGTAAAATAGTCCCTTCACTATCAATAGTGATGATGAACTCCAATTACAGACAATAACATGGATAATAGACACATATTTAAATGCCAATTTATCTAACACAGTTATTAATTTTATCTGTCCACAGTTTTATTTTCCATACTTGTTTTGTTGACATTTACCATTTCTTTTTATTTATGTATAGCACCGTGTCTCCGCACTTGCACTAGATGGCGACTTTTCATATTTGAAGAGATATATGTGACTTTGCTGGGAAAGAACACCTATAATTCTGTATATTGATTCACACGGTGCACTTTAGATAATTTTGTACAGTCACTCACAGTATACTCTAAAACAATTCTGTAAAGTGACTCACAGTGCACTCGAAAATAATTCTATACAATGACTCAAAGTGTACTCTAAAATAATTATGTACAATGACTCAATGCACTCGAAAATAAATAAATACAGTGGCTCACACAGTGTACTCAAAGTAACTTTGTACAATGACTCACAATGCACTCGAACATACGTCTGCACAGTAACTCACAGTGTACTGTAAAATAATTCCGTAAGCGACTCTAAAATAATTATGTGCAGTGACTCACAGTACACTCGAAAATATTTATATTCAGTGACTCACAGTGTACTCTAAATAATATATATATATATATATATATATATATATATATATATATATATATATATATATATATATATATATATAAGTAAGTAGATAACTCGTATTTGTCAATTAGAAAATCGTGACATTTTATGTATCATGGCCACTAGAGTGGTACAAAATACGAACGTAGAACATCATGACTAGACACAGGTTTTGATGTAGCGTGACAAATATGTTGAATATGTTTTTACACTCGACAGTTTCCTTACCTGGAAAATCCTTCTACTATTTTAGGTCCTATTCGTGTACAGGCAATTAGGACTTACACACTTGATTAGTTTTAATATGCAGTGCACTTTCAATAATTTTGAATGAATTGCTGCTTTAAAAATATTGTCAGAGACATAGCTTCAGACCTATGTGTATTTTTCAGTCAAATGAACAGAGCTAAGGAGGAGAAACACATGATACTTGCCTGTAATGTTCCAGACATTGCATGGCGTGTACGTTGTATCTTACTAAGACACATTTTAAATGAATCTAAAAGTCAATAACGTAATAAAGTTTCGTGTTTAAAGATGGTCAAATTGCTGTATAAATATTGCCACATATTTGCACGCGCTGATTTATGTCGCAAATAATCCTGAATCGTTTTGAGCTTTTGGAGACATTATTGTGCGCGAAGTCTTTGGAATTCTGTTTCGATCTGCTATACGAACAAATTCAAACTTTAGTCTGTATAAAGCATTTAGAATAACTGGATCTGTAGTATACAAATAATGTACTAGATCTGTGGTATACAAATTATGTACTAGATCTCTGGTATACAAATAATTTACTAGATCTGTGGTATAAAGGTAATATGCTACATCTTTTGACCTCATTTTGGATGTAAGAATGGCTTGCATTTTACTGTACAAATAAAATATATCATATCCCGTCATCACCATTAACCTGTTCCGTAAATCATCATCGATATTTGACAGACAATCAACTCTGCTTCCAAGACGTGTCTTCATCAAAACATCATCTTTCTGATTGAAGAAATCAACTCCGTCTCTAGCCTCTAAAGTGAAATCCGCAGTCTGAAAGAAATTATTTTATGCTGCAAGTAGCATCTCACAAACATACCATAGGATGCCTCACTCTGTCGTCAACCATTTACCAGAGTTTGCAAATTACTGGGTAATCAATAGTCAGTACAAATAGTTTCACTAATTCAGACAGAAATCATAACATTGATAGATATTTACTGAATATTTCTGAAGTAAATCAAGTTATCCATTAATTCCAGATTAATTGCCTAGATACGTTCTTCTCAACTTTTAATAAGGTAAGTAAAACCGACGATTCCCGACTCCTTTATTTATTAGCTGTACCGTAAAAGCAAACTATAAAAGAATGTTTTCCAAAAACCATATTTCTTAGCAATTCTATAAATGTATGGTATAAAATCCATTAAATTTTAAGAGTTTTTAAAATACTGACATAAATGTACAGTTAATAGCTTTTTCCAGACACCAGACGCTAGGCCGGTAAATCAGCCCGTCACTACATATCGTACACCAGTATCAAAACAGATTTGGGGGGTTGATTTATTGGACTAACTAGACGCCTGCAGAAGGTCGTTTGAAAAAGGACAATTTTGCCTTATTATATTTGTTTAGAGTGACCCCACACAGTACTCTGTAACAATTTGTATATTATTGAATTGGAAATGTTCGACCCTAGTTCGCATCCTTAGAGAACAGAAGGTAGAATGATTCTTTGTCAGATTTTAAGACTTGCTTAGGGATCCGCTGATATCAATACAATAAGAGGAATTTAACATGTTTTTTATAGCATTGTTTAATTTAAAGTTGCATGTTAGATGTACGTTGACATGTCACAGGTACGCTGGCATATTTGCTGGTTTAATTTTAACTTGTATATTAGATGTACGTTGGCATGTTACAGGTACGCTGGCATATTTGCTTGTTTCATTTTAACTTGTAATTTAGATGTACGTTGACATGTTACAGGTAAGCTGGCATATTTGCTAGTTTAATTTTAGCTTGTAATTTAGATGTACGTTGACATATTAGAGGTACGCTGGCATATTTGCTAGTTTAATTTTAATTTTTATATTAGAGGTACGCTGACATATTGATAGTTTAATTTTAAGTTGTATGTTAAATGTACGTTGACATATTAGAGGTACTCTGCTAGTTTAATCTTAAGTTATATGTTGGAGATAACGGTGGCATACATGCTAGTTTGGACTTAAGTTGTATAGTACAGGGTACTTTTACTTGAGGGTAGTTGTACGGTACTTGCAAATTTTTACCGCGCAAATCTGTGATTTATGAAACAGAAAGCAGGGAAAACGGGCGTTCTCAGTTTTAGTGAATACAACAGTGCAGGTCTGCGTTATATCGAAATCTCTACTTTTTGGCAGAGGTAGCAAACATTGCCAAGCAAACGTTGCACTGAATATCGTGAATTACTCTTTGTAGTGGCTTCATCTGCTAATAAAACGCAAGCCAAATGACGATCAACCATGCTTAGACCATGCAAAGCTTCATTTAGTTCAGTGATCAAATAATCTATCATTGCGTGGAAAAACCCAGCAGACAAGGCGCAGCTTAATCAAAGAAACTGATTCCCGCAAACAAAACTATGTCACGCTCTTGCAGGATTATTTCACTGGATTCCAAGTCTGTACAATTTATTAAATAATCCATAGTGACAGACTGTTCTGAGTGTTTTGACTGCCTAAACATTTATATAACTTAGGCATATAATTGAGTAATCAAATATAGAACTGAGGCCTTTCATCGCATAAAGACTTATAGAACGAAGGCTTTTGACTTCGTAAACACATATAGAACAAAGGTCTTTGATTGCATAAATACTTATAGAACTCAGACCTTTGACTGCATTAAACAGATATAGACAAGCTCCACAGCCGTTTCATACTCGTTGACTTGTTCACAGTCGTGATGATGACATTTGTCTTAAAGTTACTAATGCCATCTAAGACTAAAATCGTATCTGTTAATAATTTTTTAAAAGAACAATTTATTCGCTTTCGTTTAATTTGCATAGGAAGGGTATTCCGAACCACCTTGCCTGCCATTTGCAATCCATTGTCTATGCTTCTGCAGCATTTTCGTGCGAACCTTTTCCACGCTTAATAGTTTCCAAACCGAGTTAGCATTTGAGGGAAAATTTCGGTTGGGGCAAAAACTGAGAAGCCGTGTCATGTAATATGTTCATCATATCTTGAATAATAATGTCAACAGCGTTATTCGTTCCTCGATCCACCGTGTTCAACAGCGTTATTCGTTCCTCGTTCAACCGTGTTCAACATCGTTATTTGTTCCTCGCTCCACAGTGTTCAATAGCGTTATTCGTTCCTCGCTCCACCGTGAGTAACAGCGCTAAGCAATCAGTGATTGTTGCTTCTTTATACATACTTATATGTTATGTCAAAGACTTTCCCAGGCTTACGCCTTGGATTATATGTACATTAGCCCTCGTTGTTTAATGTACAAATGGCATGACTGAGTTACATGATGGTCTGCAATATTCAAGGGGTGATCATGTATGATATTATCCATACCAAATCGGTCGCATTTACGGTTACATTTGGATAATCCAGAGGTTCATTGGTCCGAAAGATTTATGGTACGAAAGAAAGGTTCATACATTCAAAGGGTCATCAGCCCGAAAGAGGGGTTAAATGGTTCTAAGGTTCAGTGGTCCTAATGTATGTTAATCCGAAGTTTTATTGAACCGAAATAAGGGTTAAATTTACTGAAGGTTCACTAGTCCTAAAGAAGGATTCAATGTAGCGAAGGTTCCCTAGTCCTAAAGAAGGGTTCAATTTGCCAAAGATCCACCTGTCCGAAAGAAGAGTTAAAATTTACCGAAGGTTCACTGATCCGAAAGAAGGGTTCAGTTTTCCGAAAGTCTCACTAGTCCTAAAGAAGTGTTCAATTTACCAAAGGTTCTCTGGTCCTAAAGAAGAATTCAGTGTTCATAAGGTTCAATGGCCTGACGGTAAGCCCACACCAATAAAATATTCAAAATTTTTAATGTTTGAACCAATTAACCATTTTCAAATGTCTTCGTACCAAATAACCTTCGGATTTGTGAACCCTTTTTCCAAATATTTTCGGACTAATGACCCTTCGGACCAATGGACCCCTTGTTATAAAAAAAAAACTTTTAGATGAAGAAACCTTCGAACTTGTGCACCTTTAAACCTTTTTCTTCGTAGTTATGAGCCCTCGAATCAATGAACCTTCGGACTATTGACCCCTTTATTCTTTGGAAAAATGAAACTTTGAGCTAAAATGATAGAAAGAAGGAGCTCTTGAACAAGAATAGTTCGAACTTATGAACCTTCTGCCAAATGAACCTTTGGAGATTGAACAGTTATTGAGTTTATATTTTGCACTAGTATATGGTTTGGTTTTGGTATCGGCTACGAAAGAAAAAGAAAAAGTAATCTTGGGACCAGAATAATTGCTCAGACTATGAACAGGAACAAATGTCTTTTGCACAAAACGTTTTCAAGACATGGCACCTCTAGTATTTGCTTTTAAGCAGTTGGTTTCTTAGTCAAGTAATGAACATAATAGGCAATTAAAATCACCCGCATTTATAGCAATTCACACTGGCTAGACATATCAAATAGCGTTTTCAATTCACCCCATTTTTTCAAAATGAATTGCAAGCGGAAAAACAGCTGGTAGCAAAAGGGCTGCAGAAATATTCGCAGTTATAGTTTCATATTTCCACCTCTATAATTCTATCATCCCCAGTTGTCGACAATGGAGTAAAGTTACAGTCTATGTTTAGAATTGCTGTTCCCCCATACAATATGTATCAGTTTCCCGTTCACATTCCTCATTAGTCTACTGTCGTGGGAAAGATTTGACCTCTTGAGAAACCATTGCTCGGTCAGTTCTGTAATATATACATGTATTTTGTATTTCGTTTAACAAATATTATATGTTAGGGTGTATCACACATTACTAATCCATTCTATATCACAGAAGAAATACATTTGCCAGCAAAACACCAATACGTTATATACGGTTTTGGTTTTACACACACACACACACACACACACGAGCACACACATTATAGTAAGTCTTAGAGTTATAATTCGCTTCAAGCCGGAATCGAACCCATGCCGCGAGTAAAAGGCAACTATCGCCTAGCTCTCGTGCAATATCACCGCAATCCAGTCGGCCATACACTCATTTCTCAAAAAGGATGGAATAAAGACGAAGGTAACGACTCGAGGTACACGAGAACTCACTCGCTGTGCAAATGGAATTTAACACTCACCTCCATGCACAAACACGCTGGATTTATGTTGCTGTTGTTGTTCTTACGGGGTTTCACGCCATTTTTCAACACATAATAAGATATATATATGGCGGCCAGTGTAAATAGTGGAGGGAGAACCCGGGAAGAGTAACCTACTCATGGCAAGCTTTACGAGGCGCCGTAGCGGACAAAAGCTGGTCCAATCTGAACGTTGCCGTTGAAATGTTAATGTCATATGTCCAGAATTCCAATTTCAAGTGTTGTCTCAAAAATACTTGTCCTTAAAGTTCCATTTTCTAGGTCGAGATTTTAGATTGTATCTGTTGAATTAAACAGTAGTGGTTTTAGATTGTGTCGTTTGAATTACACGGCGGTGGTTGAAATTTCATTGTCATACGTCGAGAATTCCTAATTTACGTATTGGTTCAAAGAGTTTATGTTGAAAGTTCCATTTCATAGGTTGAGTATTTAGATTTCGTCTGTTGAATTACACAGCGCTGGTTGAAAATTCGATGCCCAATGTCGAGTTTTTTAGATTATATCTTCTGAATTACACGGCGGTTGTTGAAATTTTAATGTGTCGAGAGTTTCAGTTTAACATGTTGAATCACATTGATTGTGCTGAAAGTTCCATTTCGTGTGTTGAGTTTTTAGAATGTATCTGTTGAATTACACAGCAGTAGTTGGAATTTTATTGTGCTTGTCAGAATTTTTATTTTTATATGGTGAGATGATGTGTTGATGTTAAAAGTAATATTACATAATGTCCACTTTAACAGTTCAAAATAATATCGAGTATTAAGATACATCATTCGTGTATTCAATTATGAGGCGCCATTACATTTCATGCATTTACAGTTTGAAAGTTACCATTCACAGGTCGAGAATTATTATGAATTTCTTCGCTAGAGATCGCTCTCGTGAACGGACAGCGTTATTTTTAAACAAGGAGGCTGCTGCTCGTTGCTGTGAAATTCAACGGATGAAATCTAAATACTCGCCATATGAAATGGAACTTTCATCACAAACAGTTGAATACAACGTGTGAATTACGGATTCTCGACATGTGATATTGGAATTTCAACTACAGCTGTGTAATTCAAAATATACACTGTAAAACGCCGACATAGGAAATAGAACTTTAAACCACCACTGTATAATTCAACATATAAAATCTAAAATCTCTACCTAGAAAATTGAACTTTAAGGACATGCAATTTGATCCAACACGTGATACTGGATTTCTTGACATACGACATCGAAATTTCAACTGCAGCTTTCTCACTAGACCAGCTTTTGTCCGCTATGGTGAGCGCTTTAGACCACTCAGCCACCCGGTGCCCCCGGCTGATTTGTACTTGTATATACATTAAATTATAATTATAAATATGCCAAAAGAGAGAGGAAAAAGCCTAATCCCTGAATTCCACGTATCAGGGTGGTCAGTATTTATCATGTGATTTAGGGCAGTGTAATCTGGGGGTAGGGCATGATTTGTCACGCATTCTGAAAATATAAGGCGCAAAACTTAAGGTAGGGTGCAATATTACGTCTCTTGATAGAGTACGATATTTTGGGTTGTGGCTAAATGGAAGGAGTCGAATTCCTGAATATTATGATTTTTAATTTCACGGGCATTCGCCCTCCATCCCCGTTATTGTTTATATTTGTGTTTCAGCCATGAATCAATTTTGAGTGTGTGATTTGAATTTTTAACGTAGCTGTAACAGTCATATCGCTACTATGTATGTAGTGTGACAGGTTATAATGATGTCTAGCACTGGGGAATCATGCCGCAGACATGTAGCATGATGTCCCACCCAGTCACATTATCCTGGCACCAGGCCGACCAGTCCTAGCACTAACCTTTTAATGCTGAGCGACTAGCGAGGCAGCTGTTAGTACCATTTTTATAAGTCTTTAGTATGACTCAGCCGGGGCTCGAACCCGCGACCTCCCGTATCCGAGGCGGACTCTCTAACCACTAGGCCACCTGAGCGGTTGTGAAGCAATTTTAATGGTCCACAATACAAATTCGAGTCATCGCAGATTTGTTTATGCAAGCAAATGATACTCATTTGTTATTATAAAACAGCGGGCAGATATACGTGATCTTATTTAGAACTGGTATATATTATTCGCAAAGGTTCGCAGTCATTGAAAAATGTATCATAGTTTGTGGTTCTTACTCCCATGATATCTTTGGATGTGGAAATTCACGGTAATTTCTAGTACTGAAGTAAGTGTATCTATACATGCATCGTGCTCTTGCATGCGTTCATATATTTAGGTAGTCATTGTTCTTTTATGTTCAACTCGTTGTTCTTAATAGAAATGTAACATTAAAAAGTGAGAAAAAAACTAATGAAACTATATATTTGAATAACGATATTAGACCCTGAAAAATTACTCGAAGGACAGTAAGTTCCTCGGAGTGGAAACTTGTACAGGTGTTCTTACCTTGGAAAGCCGACAATCTTGTTTACAGAGAGGATTCCTGTCAAATGACGCACTAGCACACAGCATACTGTTACTGGCAATAAATATCACTACGTACACTAAATCTGACATTTTCGTGAAGGCCAATTTTCCTTGTTTAAATTCGTACATCTGTAAAAAAAAAATGGATTAATATCCTTTTCCTCTCAATGTCCTAGGCAGCAATGTCTCTCGATATCTGTATTCCTCGCAATGGTCTATACAGGAATGCCCCTGTGTATTCCTATGCCTTTCAAGGGTCTATGCAGGAATGTCTCCCTATTCCTCGCAATGGCCTATACAGGAATGTATCTTGTTCTCCCTATTCCTCGCAATGGCCTATGCAGGAATGTCTTTGTGTATCCCTATTTCTAGCAATGGCCTATGCAGGAATGTCCCTGGGTATTCCTATTCTTTTGAAGGGTCTATGCAGGAATGTCTCCCCATTCCTCGCAATGGCCTACGCATGAATATCTCTGGGTATCCCTATTCCTTTCAATGGCGTTTGAAGAAATGTCTCTGGGTTTCCCTGTTCTTCTCAATGTCCTATGCAGGAATACCTCTAGGTATCCCTATTCCATTAAACAGTCTATGCAGGAATGTTTCCATATTCCTCTCAATATTCTATGCAGGAATTTCTCTGGTTATTCCTGTTCCTCTCAATGGCCTCTGCAGGTATTGTCTCCAGTGGATATATAAATCCCTATGAATATTCATTGGATTTTTGGCTCTTAAAGCAAACAGTGATCTTGATCGCCTCCGTTCTCTGAAGTTTTGTTGATAAGCTGCTGATACGATATTGCAACGCCGTCTTGGGTCTAACAAAGATACTGATCTACCCGCTATTTTATAACAACAAATGAGTATCATTTGCACAAATGTCCGATGACTCGAATTTGTATTGTGGACCATTGATTTGCTTCCTTGCTGAAAAACAAAACGAACCAAGTTTTGACTGCAAATGGCGAGGCCACCATAAAGGAACAAAAATAAGATGATCAGATATAACAAGAATCTAGCACATGACACTTATTTTGCAGGAACTTTATTATATTTAGTGTTGTTGTTGTTGTTATTATTATCATTATTATTAGAAGAAGAAGAAGGAGGAGGAGGAGGAGAAGAACAAAACTTCTAAAATTACAATCATTTCGAAAGATATAAGGCTTTATTAATGAATCGGAGAACTAAAACAAAGCCACCTGAAAATGCAAATATAAAGTTTGTAAAAATAGCACAACATACGATTCATTAGTACCCGTAAGCTCCCCAGCATGTATAATCTGTTGCTATATTAGTAGATAATATTGTCCAGTCCAGTACAATGATTTGATATGAGCAGTACGTTTTTGTTTAACTATCAGCCACGCATCACGATATTGTGTAAAATCTAACGACGTGGGTATGCGGCCATCTATTTGAATCCATGAGAACGTTTATCACGACCGCTTATCTATAATTGTTTTTGATAAAAGAATTTGTTCTGATCATGGAATTCGCTTTTTCCTCTCAGACTTAAAATGGTTGTGGATGGAGTTGGATGGAGTGGAATAATCGATCAATTCGTCTGCGAGGGGATAATATTCGTACCAAATCTGTTTTTATCTTGGAGTAAGGTGGGGAAGTGGGTTTTGACAATCGTATCGCACTGTATCGGCTGCTGTGAAGCTCAAGATAATTTCCTTGTATGAAACAGAATTATTATTATTATTATTATTATTATTATTATTATTAAAGTGACTGTCGTACTTTTCTGGCCAGAAAAATACGAGTGGCGCGAAGTTACTGATTTGCTATCTTTTTTGTCCCCTTACCCACTTCAGAAACAAATTTAAAATATAAACCGTTACACAGTGTCATACAATTTGCATCTACTACTTGGGAAATATTCTCTATGAAAGTCACAAGACGAAAATTCAGTAATTCAGAAATTCATCTGATTTTATTCTTGAATGTAAGTATGTCTAGGAGTATAGATCAGGAATAAAGTTTCCTAGCTTACCGTGAGTTTCAAAAGTGTACGAATCCTAGAAAGAGTGTATGGAATCTAGCGATTTTTCTTTTTCTTTTTTCTTTCTCTAACCTTTTTTTTATATGTCAAAGATATTTTAATAGAGATATTGTTACATTTAACTTTCATACGTGTATTGTTTCTTGCGCATTGTTATCAGTACATCTTGCTCTAATCTGTACATCTTACTCTAATCTGTACATCGTACTAGGGGCGCCCGCAGAATTATTTTCAGTGGTGGAGGGGACAAGCATGTAGTAATCAGCTATTAAGTTTTACGGAAGTACGCCAACACATGTTTAGAGGTGAAGTCGGGAGGAGGGGGCAAGTTCACTCCCCTTGGTCCTACTCCAATCCTTACATCTTAGTCTAATCTGTACATCTTACTCTAATCTGTACATTTTACACGAATATGTACTTCTTAATCTAAAATTTCTCTTGTCATTGTTTCGTGGCATTCATATTTACCAATGATCAGGTTGTTTGCAAACCACCGTATAAACATTTTTTTTCTTCCAGAAATGATAAAAGTCTTCTTTTGTACATATTACTCTTCCATGTCTAACAGTGCACAGAACGAGGGTATGTGCTATTTGCATAGTGTAATAACCCTGTGATATGTGCTATTTGCTTAGTGTAATAAACCTACGCTATGTGCTACTTGCGTAGTGTAGTAAACCTACGCTATTTGCATAGTGTAGTAAACCCACGCTATGTGCTATTTGTATTTACATCTCCGTTTAAAACATTGTTAGTTTTTAGTGATTATTTGTTTGATTATGGGGAGTAGGTGTTGGGAAGATGTATCTCAAACCGAGTAATTAGCTAGTGTCTAAATGTCTAAATATGTACGAGGCTTTATGGTAGCATGGATTAGTTAATAATTATAATGATAATAATAATAATAACTTTATTACATTTCGTTATGAATCAGTCAACCATTCTTACAGGTAGTCCTCAATAATAGAATATTAAACTAATAATGCAAAGTATATGTACAAATGTAACTCTGCTTATCACAATGAATAACACACTCACAAGTATTCATAAAATATATATACATACACATTCATGTTTACATTAGATTAAAATACGCATAAGATATACATGTAGGTTTTGAGAGATAGGAATGTGGTGGGGGTATCCAAGTTAAGTATCTCAATTTGTTTGAGATTTGGCATGATCAGAGAGAAGAAACTTGTGAAGCATGATTTTTAAAGAATAGTGTTGGTATTTGTGGTAGTATAAGAAGATGGGGCTCCTAAGACAAAAGAGGTTTCTAGACCAGAACTTTAAAACAAATATATTATAACATTTTTGTCATCCCTTTAGGACCTACTGGATTAACTGTTTTGGTGATAAAATATTTTTTTTTTTTATATTTGAGAAGATGATGGTTGTCAAACCAAAAGAGGATCGTAGACCAGAAACACACACCCACCACCTCTCCAAATTATGGAGAGGTGGAAAGAGGTTCCCGAACCTTAGATTTATTTCTATTTAGACAATAAAATATTATATATAATGTATCATTATAATCCAATACGACATGTCGAATTTGATCTAAGAAACAGATTTTTTTTAAAAGATTTAATTCAATCAAATCAGCCTCAAGATATACTGGCATAGCACTTAATATAATAAGTGATTGTATTAAAAAAGTTGGTTATCATTTATCAGTCAAATATGGATCAGTATGGTTTTTCGCAACTGAAAATGACGAACGAATAAGAGGTTGGGCAGATGATCCAATGACATTTATTGACAACATGGTTGATGTATTTTTTTGATAAATTAAATTTTGATAAATTAAAAATGAAAAATAAACAGCAGCAATGATAATCGGTCTACCATTCCACAGGGGTCCCTTCATCATCGCCAGTAAAGCCTTTACCATAAGGTCCTAAGAGCCCTGCATTGATGCCTTTCTTATGGCACTTTTTATTTGTTAAGGCCTTTCTTATGGCCTACAGGCACTCTTCATGGTTAAGGCCTTTCAACCATGTTGTCAATAAATGTCATTCGATCATCTGCATTGATGCCTTTCTTATGGCACTTTTTATTTGTTAAGGCCTTTCTTATGGCCTACAGGCACTCTTCATGGTTAAGGCCACCACAGGCGCTTTATGAGGCTTTTTTTGTCTGGCGAACATTCTTTCTGAATGTCCTTTGTTGGGTATTTATTGTGTATCCACTTTAGTGAGGTCACAAGGTTACGAACTTTTATCACCCTGCTGTTTATTTTAGGGAACACCTTGCATAGACACATCCCCCGGCGAATCACTAACGAAACAAAACTTTAGAGATTCAGAGGACTGTCTAGGCATTGCGATTTCATATAACCCCCCACCAAATTAAACTCCGGGGTAAGTGCAAAAAGCACTCACCATGTTGTTCAACGTGATGAGAGGTTACATGAAATCTTTGGAGCGCGGAGCTCCCCAATTATATAAAAAAATGACAATCCAGAGCCTACCCGCCTATTATGTTTGTTACGGGAGCCGAACCCAGGGCGTCAGTATGAGAATCCAACATTCTAACACTGAGCCATGACATTCGGTTATATATATATATATGTTCGAGAAACTGTTATATTGTTACCTAATAGAAAATTCTTATGAGATTAACATTACATTTTTTTACTTTGAAAAACATTATTATAAAATGAATTTAGAAATATATGATTTTATACATTTGCTCTGGTTAAAATATATTACCGTCTATAAACCAAATTATTGATACGAAGGCTTATATGCATTACAAGTCAAACAGACTTCTAGTCCCGGCATTAGCCAAGCTCTAGTTAAAATAAATTGGTTTGTACATAAAACAAAATCATTGATACATTACAGACAGACAGACAGTCTGGGAATTGATAAATACTCTACACACCTGTTTTATATAGTCTCATTAATACAATGGCTTATATACATTACAGGCAGACAGGCAGTCTGGAAATCGATAAATGCTTTATACATCAGCCAAACCTTACATGGATCAATACAGGACATCTGTTTCATAAAGGCTGTACTGAAACTGTACTGTATTTCTCATCCTAAGGTTATAAAATTACTATAGTATTTCATACCAGATGATTTTCATTAATACAGCGCCTTACAGACAGACTTTCAGAATCTGGAAATTGACAAATGCACTGCATTAGCTATATATACTATGTCCGATAACCAAGAACGATTTACACTAGCTGGAAGACAGAATTATCTCCCTTTTTTAAAAAATACAAATAAGACAGAGTTATATTTCTTCTCCAATAACTAAAGTTTCAACATTTGCTATTAAAAATAATTTAACGTCATGCTTGTACAAATAAAATTTAATTTTTCGGCTTACTTTTCGATGACATTCAAATAACTCTTTCATTGCTATCTTATTAAGAAGATACTTACTACCTTTTACAAAAACGTTTGACCCGTCTAAGTCGATATTAAATTTTGTGTATTGTTGATGGCTGATCGGATCATGCAAATTATTGTATTTCAGCATAAGTTCGTCATGTAATTTTTCAGGATAATCAAAATAATTACTGTCATCTGATTTGATAAGCGAGAGTTTAATTCTATCAAATTTACTAAAACAGATACCTGAAATTTCATCATTAAATTCTAATGATAATTGCTGGTTATTAACCATTATCTTTTTGATTTTGCTATTAACTCCATCGACTAACGTTAAATTTTCGAACATTATTTCTAAAGTTTAGAAAAAATTAATTAAAGATGTCACTGCTGGTTCTGGTATAATGTCCAATAGCTAGTGTATTAATACCGTCCTCACAATATCTTTTATCGTCAAAACTACTTAGTCCACATTTTATAATAGTATCTGTTTCAAGTTTGTGACGATTTGTTCTGATAACATTTGTCTTAATATAGCTGACATTATTGTATAATGCTGCTTTAAAGTCATCAAATTTCATATATTTTTTACATACCCACGAGGAATACCTTTTGGTTTTTTTGTCAGTTTATTGTCATCTAAAATTACGGCATACATTTTACTTCTTAGTTAGACAAATTCCTTAACTGGCACAAACATAAATTCGTCTTTCATTTTGCCAATAACTTTTTTATTTGCATCATCATGAAATCCACTACTTGTCGGATAATCTGCTAAATCAAATAGGTCACGGTGTTTATAAAGATCTTGATAGACATCTTCACATTTTATATTATAAACTAGCGAGTCTGTATCAGTAAATAGCAACCCTGAATCTGGCCACTGATTTTTGGCAAAATTATAGTGAAAATCGTACATCAGCCACTTTGATATATCAAGTACAGCTGCACCAACATAAACTGGTTTATTTAACTTTAAATTTGTCTTTCGTCGTTGTATAGTAACAAGATTTTCATTAAATATTTTCATACTGATAAAACCATCATCATTAACTAATTTATTTCTGCGATTATATCGTTTACAATCTCAATATTGACTCTTTTTCTAATATTTTCCATTGTCTTACCGAACACAGAATTGTTCATTAACTTGAAAAAGTTTTTCTTAAATTCGGTTTTTGCTACAGCACGATATTTGGTATTTAAATCAATATAATTTGACATCCATCTCTATTGATTAAATTTTAGTACGCGATAAACTGTTCTCAGAATTAATCCAGCATCTACTGCTTGTTTTAAACTTTTATAATGCATAACGTAATTTCTTTTATTTAGCAAATTTGGAACTAGCTTATTAACAATCGAACTTTTTGCTGTTGTATTGCTCGTTGTTCAGGTGATAGTAAACTATAATCTATCATCATAGACTCTGTACAAAATGGGTAGTCGTTATGTAGATCAAGTAACGAACTAGGATAATCTAGATCAACTTCAACAAAGTATGAAATTCTTCTGGAAGGTTTTTTCAGTTTCTTTAAGAAATTGATCTGGAGTTATCCAATGAAATCCACTGCACGGCATTGGCTCTGACATTGCATATCCATACAAATTCACACAGTCTAGATAAATAATATAATTTGATGGAAGATTTTTATTATACTTTTTCAGATATTTATTATTAGCTATCGCATATTGTTTTGTTATAACGCTAATTCCGCCTCTGATACCTTTTTCAATAAAATTAAACATATCAACATCTGTCAAGAGATCCAATTCTATCTTACTTGTTTTTAGTAGAGCGTCCCAAGATAGTCCCGGAGCGGAATAATACCAACAAGGATCTAATCCATAATTTTTATGACTAACTTGACGAAAACTTTCAAAAACATCTGCTAGTAGCAATACATCTGTTTTCAAATATAAATCATGATAATCACCAAATGTTTTACAACTAAATTTATTCCAAATATCTTGTGCATATTTATCTCGTCGTCTGTAATATTTTCATTTTTTAGCTGCGAGTAAAATTTATCTTTATCAGGAAGAGAAGTTTCGATAAATCTGCTCAAGTCGTCGAGATGCTCATACGGAAAGATACCTTTTTCTTTTGTCAGATCTACGTAGTTTTCACCAAAGCAACTTTTTAGATTAGCGAAACTACTGCCGGCGCTGATGGTGCCATAAATTGCAGACTGTCAATAAAACGTAATTTACCAAGAGTAACTGACATATACTTTTCAAAATTATTTGGAATAAATTTTATTGTATTATTTAATTTTACTTTAGGCTTAATTTCTTCATTGCCAAAAGCTTCTACAATGATATGACTGTCATAGCCACGAAAATTATGTAAAACTACATTAATAAAATCTGGAGCATGAAATTTTAAATTGTAACTGTTATGAGCTGCTCCTCGATACTGACCAGTTAAATGGCAGTGATCGTGCATTTTATCACCTGAATCTTGTTCAGGCAAAAACTTTTCGCAAATGACAATTAACTGCATTATCAAAATCAAGTTGTTGTTTGGATGTTATTTTCATTGGAGCTGTTTTGAACAATTTGTTAGAGATCTTATTAACTTCATTTATTAAATTTTTTAGTAACCACACGGCCGGACTTGCAGACTCGCCATTTTACATCTGTATAACTTTACTGGACTTGAAAAATTATCGTTAGCACAACAAACTACTTTATAAGCTGCTCCACAAGGGACATGTTGTTGTATTTTTCTTGTACTTGATTTTATTTGGATTATTTTCTTCACCGGCCACAGGAACAAGTAGACACTCGAAATCAGCATAAATTACAAAAGGAATACTTAGCTTATGATCATAATTTTTAAATTTTAACACTTTTCTTTTTCTCCTGGCATAGTTATTCTTTGAACGTTGACACAGTATTTGAGATGATCTTGCAGTTTATGATCTTTAGAAAAGCCTTGTAAACATCTGTAACAGAAATATTTTTTATTTTTATTTTTATTATATTGTCTGCCAACTAGTCCACTAAAGTTTTTCTTATCAAGCAATAATGTCCTTTATAAAATAATAAATTTATTGTCTTTTGTGTAGCATTTTCTCAAATATATATTAGGTAAACGTTTTCTTTATCATCTAGTCCGAAAACATTAACAGAAATATTATTTTGTTTTTCAGACTTTGGTATTTGATTTTCTGCTACAGGAAAAGTTATTCCACTAAAATTTAGCTCGTCTTTGTACGGCAGATATTTTTCAATTCTATCAGGATGATCATTCTGAGGATGTCTAGCAGATAAAATTGCCCAACGTAAACAGTGGTCATCATTGTTTCTGACATTTATACAACATTTTTTGTTTTTAATTTTTTGAGGGAGATCAACGTAAGAACTACCACGAAGTACGTTATATTTCACTGTGTGAAATAAAACTTCTTTTATCATTTCAAATTTCCAGCCTGATCCTAATGAAGTAAATTTCTCCAATTTTTTTTTTATTTATTTCTTGGTGTATTTCATCGGCGACTGTGGCAATATTTGTTATACTTAATATTTTTTCGTGATTTAGCTGTTAGATATGATTCTGAAATTTTGCTGTCAAAATTTGTATTTTCAAAAATTATGTCAATTATATCTTTTTCGATTGCATGTAATTTTGATAAAATCATATGATACTATACTATTAGTTTGATACTTTTATGAGCTGCAAGTTCTTTTGATATAATTGGTTGTAAAAGATGAAATAAATTTGTGGAGTTAAAATCTGCTAAAACATTTTGATTATCAAATTTGTAGCTGTTATCATAGCCGGAAAATGATGTAGCAATTTGTTCTGCTTTTATGAGACCCTTTTTAGCAATATCTCAAAATTTTAACATTATATATAATATTTTTATATTTAATTGACTTTTTAAATGTATTTTTCAATTAGAGATATAAAAATGCTTATAGTATAATGTCAGAAATTCTGAAATACATTCGATTGACAGCAGAGGAGCAAGAAGAATATCATGTACACCCAAAGTACAACTTATATGCTGGAAATATGTTAGGTTCGGTTATTCACGTAAAATACCAAACACCTTTTGGTAAAGCAACTCCAGCTGGAATGATAATAAGTGTAAAAGGTGATAATACAGATAGAATTGAAATGTTCAGAAAAGATTTTATTTACACTTTGTTCTGCGATGATATTCCTGCTGGACAAAGAGTTTACAGAATAAACAACGCAATTACTGATGATAATATTGAAAATTTATCATTACAAAACGAATTTCAACCACATCCTGTATTTGATTTGTATGAGGCTAATGATCGAGGAATTATACGACACCGAAAATCGAAAAAAGTGGTTGGAAATTTGCATAACACTTGTTATTTACGTATAGTAGTTGGTGGAACAAAAACTGATCGAGTTGGTTATTACAGTCACCATTTTGTTTATGAAACATTTAATAACACAATTCCAAATGATTTGGTTATCGATCACATCAACATTATTAAATCCAAGAATCGTCTGGAAAATTCAGATTTAGTTACACCAAAAGAAAATGCTAAACGTGGGGCTAATTCTGATGGTAATAATTTTAGAAATCCCAAAAGACCAGTTATCTCAACAAATTTAGGAACTGGAGAAGAAATAAAATTTAAATGAGTAACAGCTGCCGCAAAATATCATAAAATTAATTCACGTCTAGTAAAAGATGTAGCTGATGGTGTAACTAAATCAGCAACATCAATGTTAACATTTGACAGATTTAGTTTTAAATATGATGATTAATGATGTTTCTTAATTCTGTCTTAGTAAGACAATTATGTGCAAACATTAGAATATCATCTTTATCAAATTTTAGTGTTATAAATGCACTGTTATCAAGTTTATTTTTTTTCTGTCGCTGTTAGGAGAATTTTATCAGAATCACCTTGCATTACAATAACATCAACAGAATAAGCACTATATCCCGACAGACATTTTCGAACTGCTTCAGCTAGTTCTTTGTAGTTTAATATATTAACTTTCTGATGATATTTTACGTCAGAAGATTTCGTTTCGCTAATCATCTTATTATTATAAATTAGATAAAAGTATATTATAATATGAATTTAATGAAACGACTTGCTGATATTTATACTGACGATAAAATCGCATACAATAAAATCATCAACGACAATTTTATACTAAATATAACGTTATCTCAGATAAATCTGTTGGTTATAGTGAAGATGATATTTTGTACAACAATGACGATGATGATGAAGCTGTTGATGTTGTTAACAAAAAAAAAATTACAGTAGACCGACAACTGGACGATATAATGTTAAGTATCATATCGCTAAAAAAAATAATAAAATTTAATTTTACTATTACAAAGCAACAAATATTTTGGCAACTTATAAAACCTTTTCTTAACGTAAAAATAACTGGCCAGCAAAGAAATATAAAATACGATTTTATTTTTGTTAAAATATTTAATTTGATGCTAATTGATAATGTAAGAAAATTACATTTAATTTCATTGTGTAGACTGGTCAAATGTAAATCTGTACTGATGAAGTACGAACAAATTTATAATAACATTATTCGATCACTTCGTGATTGAAATCGACTTAGTTGGTACCCAGCTATTAAATTTATCGCTATATCCTCTCCATTTAACTAAACTTTTATTACCTTTTTTTCCGGATAACTTTTTCAATAACAAATATATCTTGTTCGGTTTTTTGAAGTTCTTGTTCATAAAAACTACCAGTTATAGGTTCACCTAATAAATCTTTTAGCGCATAAGTCACTGGTATTGTTAAAAGTACTTTATCAACAACAAATACTTCTTCGCTCCAGTTCGGAGTAAATCCTTTCTCAAATGTTGTTTTCGTTAGAGAAATTCTAACTTTATCACCAACTTTAAATTTATGTCTGCGGTACATGTTTTCGTTTGCTAATATTGGATTTTTAATTGCATTGTTTGGCGACATTTTTACTGATCTGTGTTTCGTGTTATTATATTCGTCAACAATTTTCTGTAAATTGTCAATATATTTACTCGTATTTTTAGCCGTCAAATATTTATGGATTTGTTCGTTTAACGTGCGATTAAATCGCTATACGACAACGCTTTTACCCTCATTTCCTGTAACATATTTTTTTGATGTTATTTTGTTCCAAAAACTGGTCAAATATTTTATTAAAAAATTCAGCTCCGTGATCGGTCCAGATTCTATTTGGTTTTCTTTCTGTACTTGTTATTATTTGTTTTAACGCATCAGTTATTGATGTTCCTATCTTATCTGAAACAGGTACACTAAAAGCATATTTGCTAGAAACATCTACAACATTACAAAGATATCTTTTGTTATTGTTAAAGTCAGCAAGATTTGACACATCAACTAAATCTATCGCCCAGATATCATCGACGGCATTTGCGACAACTTTACGTCGCGTAAACTTTTTTTTTTTTAGGTCTGTGTAGCTCTGAGGTAAGATCGTCATATATTTCTTTTTTTTACCGAATCCTAATTTATATTTTGATCCAATAAAACCCTGCACCAACTTTCTATCAACAGGCTCTCGCATATTTACAGGTTTCATATCACGAAGTTCGTCTAGCATTACTTTATCGCAACAGTGCTTATCTTGTTCGTTGTCCCGGTAGCATATATCCATGGCGCATTGCTATTGCATCAACTTGATTGTAAGGCTCCTGTCCTGGCAGCGGATTATCGTTCTCGTAAAATTGTTTATCAAGAGGATTATAAGGTCCAGTATATTTATGGCCTGGTAATGTCCAACCGCCTTTTGGTTTTGGTAATTTGCCAATCAATTTATGTATATCTATACCTGTTTCAATTATTTCTCTGTTGCTGAATTTCTGATAATATGTAACAATTTTATTTTGCTCAAGACAGAGATCTCTATCACAATTGCACTTGCATCTCAATATTTATTTTATAACTGACAAATTTTTCAGATTTACAATAATATTTTTTCAGATTTATAATAATATTTTTTCAGATTTATAAAAAAACTTCTTATAAATATTTTTTTTAGTCATCTACTAAAATAACCTTGTCGCACATTCCAGCTCCTGTTGTTGGAGATTTCTTTAAAAACATACTTTTTCTTTTTCCACAGATTGCACAAATACTTTTTAGCATTATTCTATGATTTTTGTTTTTTCTATTGTTTCATCTTTATTTTCTGTTTTAGTTTTGCACTTGAGACAATATGTTGACATTATATCAACGAGTTTATAAAAAATTAATTGCAATCTCATCATTAGCGTGAGAAGGTTGCTTGTCAAACTGTAAAATAAATTTTAAAAAATTGAATTTAGGTTCCAATCCAGAGGATTGTGACATTTGTTTTATGAACATTATACAATAGTATCCACAAGCGCTTGTCCCAATTGGCTGTAGTTGATCAGACGAGTAATTTATATTTTTAAATTTTTTAAACATATATTTTTTATGAGATCGCTTGGAGGAAGTCCGAACGAGTCGAAATAATTGTTATCGTAAACAGCAACCCTGTGAGTACCGGACCCATTGTCAAAGTCTTACATATTAACTACACACGAACCACCTGCTGGCATATTATTTAATTCGTCTTTAGAATATACTCCACGAAATCCGAAAACGTCATCCAATTTTTCGAGTATATCAAAATTACTCAACGGTGTCTGGTTCCTGGTAATGTTATTCCACGTCCGATTCCTAGTAGATTTGGAATTAGACTGCCCGCTAACCCTGCTAAAATCGGAGCGAAAGGAATAATGCCTCCTTGTTTTTTTGTCCTCGACGACTTTATCGTCCTTGCTCGAGGACGTTTTGTTTTCTTTTTTTGGGGGTTGTTGACGATTTTTTAGCTGGCATATTATTTTAGTTGTTACATAAAACTGTAACTAACAACAAAGTTGTGGTGACGAAGTCACTGACGACAGATTTGTTTGATACCATCGCCGGATACTGCTTTTTTATTTGCCCCTGATACTGTCCCAGACGCGGCTGCTAGCCCTAATGTTCCTAGTACTGGCAAAAGTCTTGGAATTGCACTAGCTATTACAGAAAATGCTGGTCCGATAAATCCGCCGTTAACCGCCATAGACTTTATTTTTGAGCTAGATAATTTAAGCACAAACGATTTTCCCCGATCGAGTTTATTGATTTTCTGTTGAGTTAACATTACTTTTACTGCAGTTCCTTGAGTCGTTGGGGATATTATTAAAGAAACAGGATTATGTTTGGCAGTCGCTGCTGATAACTTTTTAATTTGATCTGGTGCTAGGTATATTTCTCTTGTTGTGCATTTCGTTTTCATTGTTTATACTTGTTTGTTCGATTAAACTTGGACAGTCATCCTTCCCTTGGTCGCGTATACATTATATTGTTCGGCTGGCGTCACACCAAGCGTCCAAGTGACTTCAATATCAACAGTCAATCTGATAACTTGTTCAGAAAGTTTTGAAACGTCAAAATAAAAGATAGGGTATAGTGATCGAAATTCTTCTACTGATATCTGAGACCCACTGTCAGCGTCCTGATATTTTTGCATAGCCTCCATAAGATACATATACGGCCGAGGTATGTTTTTAGTGGCATCATCAGCAAAATTGCATTCGATTGCACGCTCGGGATATTGTCTAGAGTTTATTCTAACAAAAGTTCGTCTGACATCTGGATTATCAAATACGGAGTTGTTCATTTCTTGGTCATTACGACGCGCCTGTCGTTGAAATACAACAAACAAATGTCGAGGTAATTGTTCGCTTGACGTAGTTGTAACACGCCATGTGTAATCAGTTGTGTTAGGAATTGCTGTTTGATAAATTCTGTTTTGCTGAAAATATATCTTTCTCGTGTAAGCGGTCAATAGTGATTCGAATTCCATCGTTTTAGCCACCGACGGAACAACTCGTGGCATCCACAACGCTATTCTTGTAATAGCAAACTGACCTTCAGCCACTCCATCTGCGTGTATTACACAATCGTTTTGATCCGCCCGATCTAAAATAAGCGTGTGCTTTAGTCCTCGAAAAACTTTGTTGTAATCACGGCAAAATCCAAAGATTGTGCTTAACGGAAGCATCATTGTTATTTGGCGAGATTCTGCGGCAAATGCTTTTCATTTAGCATATCCCTCGTTATAAGTTGATCGTCGTGTATTTCCAAATGCGCTTCTTATTTCAGCTGCTACTATAGTACCACCAGCTGCATCTGCGGTTAATGCTGCAACAGTATGTTGTGCAGCTGCATTAGCTCCAGCTGGTGTTAGAATAAGTCTATTTCCAGCATCAGCATCAGCTAGCACTCCAGTTTTAAATTCGCTTGAAACGGCTGTCCCGAATGAGGTATCTTTAAACCACATCATGTTAGTTGCAACTGATCTAGAATAATCATCGCTGAATGAGACGATGTTGAGTATTGTACTCGCTATAGGCAAGTGCATTGAAATATCTTCCACAGTTTGATTGGCCAGTTGATTACCGTGCGCTTTTAAACAAACTCTAACCGTTATTGACAAGTGCAATTTCTGCGCCAACTGGAATATCACCGCCTATCGCAGTTAACAACTGACCACCCACTTCTAACACTGCCTTGTGTGGTAATAGAAACACATCCTCGTCACGTGTGTTAATAGTTCTAACACCAGCTTTATTGGTTCATTCTAGTTCTCGTCTAGGTATTCAACGTATTCAAATTCTGTCACTATGTTGTCGGTATCATGTTCTTCGGCAAGATCGAGATAATTTTTGACTGACATTTTATTTTATAATCGCCACACAAAATTATAACAACTAAAAAGCAGCAGGCGTTATTCTTGTTTTCGCTACAAGTTTACTCTTTTACATCTTCGCCTTTTGGTGATAATAAGTTTTTTTTTGTGGTAGCTATCATAGCTCGTCCTGTTTCTGCAGTTGGTGCAATATCTGATACTGCTCGTTTTATATCTGCGACAGTCGGTGCAGATTGGCCTTTAATTTCATCAGCAATCTTTTGACCCACCGCAGTTTCAGCGGCAGATGCAAAAGCTTTACCTGCGTCAAGAGCAATTGGTGCTACTTTATGCGCAGTTCCTGGAACATTTTCAATAATTTTAGTAAATATATTTCAAAAAAATCCAGCTACAATTTTTCTCCTATAAACTTTTTTTTGTCTCATCTTTGTTATTAAATTAGGTTCATTGTGCGCGTAGGTGTAAGTAATATGTGACAATTTCATTCTTAAGGTCTATTTGTCTACCCGATTGATCTGTTAGTTGCATTGTTATACTCGTTATTTGATTTTCAGGAGTTTTTGGATAATATATTATTTGTCGAGGAGTAATTTGCATTAGTGACCCTGGCGGGACATCTGGTGAAAAACTAGAGATCGTTTGACCCTGGCTACCTCTAGCTGAGTAAGACCTTGATGCAATAGAACAATTGATCAATATTGTGTTTACGTCAGTTATATTTACTGGCAGGCCACCGTCATATGTTATAGTTTGTTTTGTGGTTGATCCGTATTGTTTGCGAGCAAATCCTATCAACGACGCAATACTAGTTGCAGGTGAAAAATCGATTAACAAATTATTTTTTAATATAATTCTAGCTCGTAGCGTATTATAGTTCGGAACCAGCTCAAAATTACCCGCAACACCAAAAGTTCCGATCAGTTCTTTTATCGTTTTATTAATATCAGTCACGTTATAAGCTCCCTGTGGTATTTTAACTGATTCCCATGCTCCAGAATTAAATGTAAAGTCATCGTTAAAATTTTTTTTTACATTTGCCATTGAGTGCCATACTGTAGCGGAAATTAATCCGATTTCATACTGTTTGTTTGAATCTAGTATTATTGGCGGATTATAGTAGACAGAAAAGTTTGCGCTGTCACTCGTTGTTTGTGATGAATCAAGTAACAATGTTGTTGACATTATATAAGATCGCCTCCATTAAATTAAATCGCGGTGTAAAATTTCGTACTCGGAAGATGTTAGTAATCCGCTCGATCTAAGATGATCTAATATATCAATAATTTCGTTGTCGATTTCAGTGCTTTCATTACCTGCTTCTTTAGATGATATCAATAGCAATAGTCTGTCAACTATTTCTGCGTTTGATGTGAAAACTTTAACGCCAGATCCGGTGGTTTCTTTTGCCTCTGGTAATCTTCTATCTCGTTTACGTTCACACTGATCGAATAATCTTTTGAAAAACCAACCTTTACCATAACCTCTTGGTTTAGTTCTATAATGTTGTGCTGTTTGAAACATTACTTCAGCAATAATTCCCTCTCTCATTCTATTAAAGATATCTAGCATTCCTGTATATGTTCTAGCTTTTTTAATCGCTTCTTCAGCCGTACCAAAATCATCATATTTTTTCTTTAAAATTTTTTATAGATTTTTGTAATCATCTTCTGACCATTTTCCAATGTTATTAAAACTGCCAAAACTTTCTCCTGACAAATATTTTTCAATAAATTCATTATACTCCTCATGTATTTCCTCTCAGGCTTTTTCTGTAAAATATTATATCTTTTTTTGAAGAGGTATACTTTCTAGAATACTTTCTTGTATCATTTGTTGTTGCTCAGATAATTCCTTAGTTCGTTCTGACACATCTTTTATCAACTTTTTTTTAACTCAACTGGATTAACCGCCAATCTCGCTATCGCATGTTGAAGCGCAAGGGGATTGTTCATTAACCTGTCAAATTCATCCTGTCGTGTAGCAGGATCAGGAATATTTTTTACAAGTTCAGTTACATTTCTTTTAGTTTCTTCTATCGATCTTTCTCCTAGTAAACCTAACGAGCCTTTTTCTTGTATTTTCTTTAGTTCTTCTGGAGATATTGTTGGCGCTTCTGGTTGCTTGCCAAGTACTGCTTCGGTAACTGGCTTAAAACGTTTGGCGGTTTCTTCTTCCGCTTGAACTTGTCCTCGGCGAGCTTCTTCCACTTTTTTCTTAAAAGCTGCTCGAGTTGTAATAAATTTTTTTAGTAATTCGATTCTTTTTTATGCTCGTCCATTGCTTATTTTTTTATACGCTCTATAAAATTTGTCTAGAGACATTTGTCAATACAACAACGAAACATCTTAGCTGGATCACGTGCGAGTTTATCAAATAAGAAAACGTTATATTTGTCTTTGGTTGCCTGATGATATAATTCGATAAATTTATCTTCTGTCACGTCGCCACATTGTTCATTTGCAATATTTCTAACGTCAACGTTGTCCAGTCATGGAAATAATATAAAACAGCAGTATTTCGCCGAATAAATCTGTCAACATTATAAAAACCTTGAGCGAGATAAATAGAATTACATTTCGTGTTACGTGATAGTGAAAAATATGATCTTATTTTATTCATTTCTTCATTGTTTAGTGGAATATCATCAAAAACAACTATCTTATATTCATCTGTATCAAGTTGATTAACTGGAACAAGTTCTTCTGGTTGTTTGATAATAAAAAAATCTTCACCAGCCTCAAGATCATCACGACGTTTGTTATTATATTCGCTAAGTAGCTCGTACTTATCTTGTTGTGGATTAATTGTATAAATATAAACTCGATCGTAGTTAAAATTATTGCCCAGCAGTAAATTCATAAGCAAATTTGTTTTTCCCGATCCAGTTCTTCCAACAATAAGATAATGACAATCTGGAAGTTCATTGTTATGTTTATGTTTCACCAACCGCTCTGTATCAAAGTTTAATATCGACGATTCTGCCATCGTTGTTATACAATTTTATGTTATATAATTTACATATAAAAAAATTGTCAGAGAATTAAATAAATAATCAGCTATTATACAAAATTTGGAACATCATTAGGAGATTCGTCGGCTATAAGTGCAATAACAAACGGCAATATTGATTTATCGGGCTACCTGAAAAAACTGGCGATACAATGACAGGAAACCTGTCTATGTCAAATCAACGAGTACTAGATTTAGAAACAAATTATCCGCCAATAAATGTTGTTAATACACAAGCTGTTAGTTATGCACAACTAAAATCCGTCCACAATAATAAACTATCATTAACAGGAGGAACTTTAAGCGGTAACTTAGATATGTCAGGAAAAAAATTATAAATTTGGAGACCGGATATCCACCGGCAAACTTGAATCAAACTCAAGCGGTAAGTTATTTGCAGTTAAAGTATGTGGATAATAACAAACTTGATAAAACCGGTGGAACAGTTACAGGTATTATTAACATGTCGAGTAAAAAAATTAATGGGTTAGAAACTATATCCGCCAGCAAATGTAGATAACACGCAAGCTGTAAGTTATGCGCAACTAAAATCTGTTGACGATAATAAACTTAACAAAGCCGGTGACAATGACAGGTAACCTGTCTATCTCAAATTCAAAAATAACTGGATTACCGACACCCTCGCCACCAGCTAATAAAACTGATACTATTAGTTATGTTCAGTTAAAAGAAGAACTTACTCCATATTTTAAAAAATCTGGTGGACCAGTGACAGGTATTATAAACATGAGAAATAATAAAATAACTACGACATATGTTCCAGTTAACCCTAATGATCTGACAAATAAAGCGTATGTTGACAGTCTGTCTAGTGGTGTAAAACGAACCAAAAAAATACTGGGTATATTCCAACACTTTTTAAGGCAACTGACAATCGAGTTGGGTTTGAGGAAAGCGCATCATCATACTATCCTGAAAATTATCCTTATTACTCTTTCTCTGATAGACACGAATGGACGACGAACGGAGAAGTTGAAAATTTTTGGATTAAAATTAAATGTCCTACTGCAGTTACTATTTGGAAATTTCATTTGCGAGGTCGATTAAACTCTAGTGTTGGTCGAATTTATAATTGGCGATTGGAATGATTAAACGATGATATCGACTGGACAACATTATATAGTACAACAGACACTTATATTTCAACAACACAATATTTTACGATTCCGACAGAAAATACTGTCAACAAGTACTTATATTTTCGAGTTCATGTTTTCACTGCTGAACGTCCGTTTCCAGGACTGACAACATTTCACATATATACACTCGATGATCAAATTTAATCTAGTGCTATAAAATAATGTCAGAACCACCAGTTATAACCGTTGCGAGAGAATTTTATGACTATATTTTTAACCCTAAATTATATGTTGGGAACCAATCACTATTAGCACGTATAATAAATACCAAGAAAAGTTTTACAATTACAATGATAAATTCTCTATTGTCAGATGAAGAATTTTTTTTTATTCTTGTTATATATATGAGAGGACCACAACTGTTGAAAGCAATAGAAAACTTTGATATTATAAGAAGTTACTGTCATCCTGATGATTGTCTAGAAGAACAAAAACAAGTTGAAATTGTGTTTAAAAAATATTGATCGAGCTTGACTTTAAAAATATAGATTTGATAATAAAATCGGACTTAATAAAAACACGAGCACATGGTGGAAAACGGGGAAAGAAAGACGAATAAACGAAAATCATAATCGTCTTGACAAGCTAGCGGAATCTAAGATAATAGGAGTAAAAAGAAACAGAAAGTTATCTAATAGTTTTTTAAAACGAGGTATTTTTAAATATATCGGTATGTACTACCACGACAAGGAAACACTAGTTAAAATTGCTAGTATGACGCCGGATACGGAGTTAATTATAAAAGCATACTCAAACGCACTTCTACCAATGATGCGTAAAAACCCCCAGAATTTGATCCGATTATTGTTCACAAATCTCTAGCGATAATAAAAACTTTGGACGATGAAATTAGTTATCTCAACGATTATGAGCGAGAGAAGTTTTTTGAGGAAGTCAATCGAACAGCATTTGATGTAAAGTTTAATTCTTATTACGACATAAGTGAAGAGCATGACGTTCCATTTCCATCACTACAACGCTCTAGACGATTATCATTGCGAAATTATTACAATGAAGTCGAGAAAATGTTCACAAAACAATACGAAAATTTATGGCTTAGAGTTAATACTTTTACTCAAATTACCTTTCTTGGACGAAAATCACTCCAAAAATTAATGTTGATAAATTTCGTAGTCACATATGCAATTATCAGAGAACATCTTGTTCTAAAAAATTTCACGTTAGATCAGATAAGCTTGGTATTAGGGTATATTAATGAAACAGAAAAAGATTTCAGTAATTTGGTGAATGAAACAGATTTGTACGAACGTGAAATAAAAAACAAATTTGATTCCTACAGTTGGTTAAAGAAAAATGAAGTACTAACAGATGAACGATATAAGGATACTTCGTCTGATGTTTATGACAAGTACAGAGATTTTATAGCTGATCCTAACAATAATAAGTTTCGTGAGATTCTTGATTCAATCGTTGGCGCTACAATTTTTGATATTATATAAAACTGTAAGCAAATATTGTATAATGAAAAAACAAATCATCGATTTCAGTCATATTTCAGAAGAAATTCTAAAACAAGATGTTGACGCTCTAATGCAATATTACAGATATTATCATAAAAACCTTTGGTGTGTAAAACAATGTTACAAGTATTACAGTGGAATACTTCGAGTAATATCATATTTGCCACTGCTGATAACCAGCTCTGGCATAATTTCAAGTGGGGCATCATTAAATCCGTTTCTGCAAATAATATCTGGTGTCGGTGTATCTCTTTCAACAGCTTGTAGCAAAATTGTGCCTCGATTTGAGACGGGAAAAAAATGCTTGTAAGAATGCAATTATCACTTATAAAAAATTACTTGATCAGATAAGATCTTATTTGCGAGGTGTAAAATATGATATGGACGATTTAATACGCGAGTTTCGTATTATTGACAGCATGTTAACGGATATCCTACCAATGAGAGTCAGCAGGTATGAAAAAGATTATCATAAAATATGGTTACAACAGTAGTAGATGTTTAATTTTGTATAGCTTTAGTAATATCATTATGAAAAAGTGAGTCAACTATATTGTCAATAAATGTCATTGGGTTATCTGCCCAACCTAATATTCTATTGTCATTTTCATCAGCAAACAACCATACCGATCCATATTTTGGTGATAAATGGTAACCAATATTTTTCATACAATTGCTTATTATTTTAGTTGCTATGCCAGTATAGTTTGAGGCTGCCCCAATCGAATTAAATCTCTTACAAAATTTGTTTGTTAAATCAAATTCGACATGTCGCTTTGATTGATAATGGTACATTTTATATTATATATTATTGTTTAAATATAAATAAATCTAGAGGTCTGGGATCCTCTTTCCACCTCTCCAAAATTTGGAAGGTGGTGGGTGGGGGTGGGGGTTTCTGGTCTAGGATCCTCTTTTGGTTTCAGGATCATCATCTTCTCAAATTAAAAAAAAAAAAATATTTTATCACCAAAAAAGTTAATCCAGTAGGTCCTAAAGGGATGACAAAAATGTTATAATATATTTGTTTTGGAGTTCTTGTTTAGAAACCTCTTTTGGTTTAGGATCCTCATCTTCTTATACTACTTTTGTCTAATATCATTGGACAGGGCTCAGGAAAACCACTAGTGATCTAGTCCTGGTTGTGTGAAAATTGGTTGGGCCGAGTAAAACATACGATTTTTCCTCGGGAAGAGTATATGCGGATCGCACCTTCAGAATAAATTTGACTGCATTTTATACCCTTAACAAGAACCGAAGTTCAATATTGCTTAACATTTCTCGTGCGTCGTTTATGAAGGACACGACTTGGTTTGTTTTGTTAAACAGATGTCAGATGTAAGCTGGATACTAAAATATTTCAATATTATGAACATTTTGTGTTGCAGTTTCACACTCAGCCCACTGGCAAACCGAACCACCAATATTTTTCCGTGGTCAGGACTTAGTTGAGGTGTTTCATAAATGTTTGTGGTTACAGTGAAATGGACCAGGCAACAGCTCTCCTCTCTCTCGCAAGCTAATGGAAACATTCACGAGTTTTTCCGCCGCTACTCATTGCTGGATATGTGATGGTCCCTTTGGTACTGATGCCAAAGTTCGTAATGTCACTGTCAAATTACTGGCATGTATATAGGAGATATACATGGCGCCCCCAATCTACATTTGCTAATTTACCCAAAACCAAGTAATTGTGCGTCCTTTAGGTGTGGAGAAAGTTGCCCTTTCAACGGCCATAACATATCATTATCAGGCAGAATTCCGAGATTTTAAGAAACAGAGAATGTGAACGTGTTTTAATGCGGTCAGGCATGGTTACAATTGCCCCAGTTCACATGTGTTTTCAAGACTGAAGCTTTATTAATGCGTCGTCTTGCAAAAGAAGAGATACAGATAAGAGTCCCTTTCATAGACATACCCCCCGGCTAATTTCTAAATATCCGAAACGAAACTTTAGAAACTCAGAGGGCTGTCTATTTCAACGTAATGACCTATCTTATGGTCCACGGGCACTCTTCATTGGTTAAGACCTATCTTGTGGTCCACAGGCACCTTATGAGACTTTTTTTTGTCCGGCGGACATTCTTTCTGAATGTCCTTGTATGGGGTACCCTTCAGTGAGGTCACAAGGTCACGAGCTCACATCACCCTGCTGTTTATTTTTGGACGATACAAACATACAGGACGATACAAACATATAGGACGGCACAAACATATAGGACGACACAACACATAAACTTATCCTAAGGGACGGCACATGCATAAACAGGGGATTTACCTACGTTCAACAGATTTTGTACACTCTCCCCATGATCACCCCGAGGAGAGTGCAAAAGTACACCCACCACGTGGTGACATGGTGGGAGAGCGTATTTTTTTCTGTTGAACTTCGTACCCCCAATTATCTTAGAAAAATTGGTAATCCAGAACCATACTCACCGGCATATGCTTGTGATGGGAACCGAACCACAGACCTTCAGTACGAGAATCCAACATTCCTGCACTGAACTATTAAATTCGGTTACATGTATACATTCGAGAAATTATTATATACTTACCAGTTACCTGATTTTGAATAGCATTTCATTTTCTGATTTTGGAAAATTGAATCGCGAAATCTGAAATCTTACATATTGCCGTCTATTTGTACAGAAAAACGAAGCTTTAGACTGCGCTGGTATATGAAGTTGCCAAATGCAGCATTTATTCTGCAATTTCCAACATTAATACAGCGGCTGTGTACATTATAGGCAGAAGACTCTGCAGTCTGAAAAATCAATAGTGGGTTTTTACCAAGCCGTGAAGATTCAGGGCATCCAAGTGGAAATCAATACAGAACACTGCTTCCATACGGCCTTAGATTCTAAGGTTTATGATTTTCATTGAAACAGACAGACAGACAAAACGAACTCACTAATACGTCTGGAAATCACTTGACAGATTTCTATAGTGCTGTAATCTTACAATACGCAGTCGAAAATCAATAAAGCCTCTGCATTCCAGTACCGTCTTATATATTAAACAATTACTATATTATTTGATACAGATCTACATTACAGACAAACATACGACAAATGCCCTGCATTAGCCTAAGCCTTAACGAACCATCTATGTTCAATAATCCAAACACGATTTAAGCTAGCTGGAACGGTATTATCTCCCTTCTAAAGGAACACAGTTAATGTTATGAAACCGAAAGAAGAAATGTCAGATATTGATAGGGGCTATATTGGAATATTTGGTCGCAAAAAAGAATATTATATAATCGCTCCAGGAAATATTCTATGTTAACAAGTATAAAAATCATGGGATTTAATTTGAGTAAAAAACAAATGCTTAAAGTTAATTCTGGGAAAATTGTAAAAAATCATCTGATGGCTCGTACTGGATTACTGATGTATTTGAACATCTGCCAGAGCAACATAATGCCCAAGTGCTAGAGTATTAATTCCGTCTTTGCAATATCTTTTATCATCAAAATTGTTCAGTCCACGCTTAATAATCGTATCAATTTCAAGCTTGTGAAGATTGGATTTGATAATATTAGTTTTTATAAAGCTAACATCATTGTTTAACGCTGATTTAAAATCGTTGAATTTCATACATTTGTTTTTACATATACACGAGGAATACCTTTCGCTTTCTTTGTTAGTTTATTGTCGTCGAGAATTACGGCATACATTTTACTTCGAAGTCCAACAAACTCTCTTACCGGCACAAAGATAAATTCATCTTTCATTTTGCCAATAACTTTTTTATTTGCATCATCATGAAATCCACTACTTGTCGGATAATCTGATAAATCAAATAGGTCACGGCGGTTATAAATATCTTGATAGACATCTTCACATTTTATATTATAAACTAGCGAATCTGTAACAGTAAATAGCAACTCTGAATCTGGCCACTGATTTTTGGTAAAATTATAGTGAAAATCGTACATCAGCCACTTTGATATATCAAGTACAGCTGCACCAACATATATTGGTTTATTTAACTTTAAATTTGTCTTTCGTCGTTGTATTGCAACAAGATTTTCATTAAATATTTTCATACTGACAAAATCATCATCGTTAACTAATTTATTTCTGCGATTTATATCATTTACAATATCAATTTTGACTCGCTTTCTGACATTCTCCATCGTTTTACCAAATACAGAAGTATTCATTAACTTAAAAAAGTTTTTCTCAAAGTCAGTTTTCGCCACAGCACGACGTTTGGTATTTAAGTCAATATAATCTGCCATCCACCTCGACTAATTAAATATTAGCACACGATGGACTTTTTCAGAATTAATCCAGCATCTACTGCTTGTTTTACATTTTTGCAATGTATCACGTAATTTTTTTAATTTAACAAATTTGGACCTAGCTTATTAACAATCGAATTTTTTACTGTTGTCATTGCTTGCTGTTCAGGTGATAATGAACTGTAATCTATCATCATAGACTCTGCACAAAATGGGTAGTCATTTTGTAGATCATGTAACGAACTAGGATAATCTAGATCAACTTCAATAAAATAACTGACATCGGAAAAATCATTGTTAATTTTTCTAGGTAAATCTTTTTCAGTTTCTTTAAGAAATTGATCTGGAGTTATAAAATGAAATCCACCGCAAGGCATTGACTCTGACATTGCATATCCATACAAATTCATGCAATCTAGATAAATATAATGATTGGATGGGAGATTTTTATCATAATTTTTTAGATATTTATTATTAGCTACTGCATATTTTTTTTTGTTATGACGCTAATTCCGCCTCTGATACCTTTTGCAATAAAATTAAACATATCAACATCTGCCAAGAGATCTAATTCTATTTTGCTTGTTTTTAGTAGAGCGTCCCACGACAGCCCGAGAGCAGAATAATACCTGCAGGGATCTAGTCCATAATTTTTATGACTAACTTGACGAAAACTTTCAAAAACATCTGCTAGTAGCAATACATCTGTTTTCAAATATAAATCATAATAATCACCAAATGTTTTACAACTAAATTTATTCCAGATATCTTGTGCATATTTGTACTCGTCATCTGACACGCCTTCGCCTTTTAGCTGCGAGTAAAATTTGTCTTTGCCGGGCAGAGAAGTTTCATCAAATCTGCTCCAGTCGTCGAGGTATTCATACGGAAAGATACCTTTTTTTTGTCAGATCGACATAGGTTTCACCAAAGCATCTTCGCAGATTATTAAAATTACTACAATCTTTGTCAAGCTCATCTAATGATGCTGCCACAAATTGCAGACTGTCAATAAAACGTAATTTTCCGAGAGTAACTGACATATACTTTTCAAAATTATTTGGTATACATTTTATCTTATTATTTAGTTTTAGTTTAGATTTAACCTCATCATCACCAAAAGCTTCTACAATGATATGACTATCATAGCCGCGAAAGTTATGTAAAACGACAGGTATGATCTTTGGTGCATGAAATTTTAAATTGCAATTATTATGAGCTGCCCCTCTGTATTGCCCAGTTAAATGACAATGATCACAAACTTTATCATCGCCCAACAACTTCTCGCAGATATGACAATCAACTGCTTCGTTAAATTCAAATTGTTGCTTAGATGTTATTTTCATTGAAGCTGTCTTAAATAATTTGTTAGAAATTTTATTAACATCATCTATAAGATTTTTTAGCAGCCAAATTGCTGGACTTTCAGATTCATTATCTTTACATCTATATAACTTAACCGGACATGAAAACTTATCGTCGACGCAACAAACTACTTTATACGCTGCTCCGCAAGGAACATGTTGCTGTACTTTTCTTGTACTTGATTTATTAGGATTATTTTCAGCACCAGCCACTGGAACGAGTAGGCACTCAAAATCAGCATAAATAACGAAAGGTATATATAGCTTATGATCATAATTTTTTAATTTTAAGACTTTTTCTTTTTCGCTTGGCATGGTTATTCTTTGAACATTGGCGCAGTATTTGAGATGCTCTAGCAGTTTTTCATCTCTAGAAAAACCCTGCAAACATCTGTAACAGAAATATTTCTTATTTTCGTTTTTATTATACTGTCCGCCAACTAAACCATTAAAGTTTTTTTATCGAACAATAATGTCTTCGATAAAATAATAAATGTATTGTCTTTTGTGTAGTAGTCTCTGAAATATACCTTGGATAAACATTTTTTCGCTCATCTAGTCCGAAAACGTTTACTGAAATATTATTTTGTTTTTCAGACTTTGGTATCTGATTTTCTGCCACTGGAAAAGTTATTCCTTTAAAATCTAGTTCGTCTTTGTATGGCAGATACTTTTCAATTCTATAGCTGTGGTCACTCTGAGGATGTCTCTCCGACAAAATTGCCCAACGAGAACATTGATCGTCGTTGTTTTTGACATTTATACAAAATTTTTTGTTTTTAATTTTTTGAGGGAGATCAATGTACTCAACGCTATTAGCGCCGCTGCCGCGAAGTACATTATATTTTGCTGTGTGAATTAAAACTTCCTTTATCATCTCAAATTTCCAACCTGATCCTGATGAAGTAAATTCCTCCAATTTTTTATTTATTTCTTGGTGTATTTCATCGGCGACTGTGGCACTATTTGTTCCAGTTAATATTTTTCGTGATTTAGCTGTTAGATATGGTTCTGAAATTTCGCTGTCGAAACTTGTATTTTCAAAAATTATATCAAATATATCTTTTTCGATTGCATGTAACTTTGATAAAATCATATGATACCGAAGTATTACTTTGATACTTTTGTGAGCTGCAAGTTCTTGAGCTATAACTGGTTGTAAGAGATGAAATAAATTTGTGGAGTTAAAATTTGCTAAAACATTTTGATTATCAAATTTGTAACTGTTGTCGTATCCGGAAAATGCTGTAGCAATTTTTTCTGTTTTGATAATGCTCTTCTTAGCAATATCACGCAATTTTAACATTATATGTAGTATATTTTATATTTAATTGAAAATTACGTAAAAATCAATTAGAAATATAAAATCCTTATAGTATAATGTCAGAAATTCTGAGATATATGAGATTGACAGCAGAAGAGCAAGAAAATTATCATGTTCACCCAAAGTACAACTTATATGCTGCAAATGCATTAGGTTCAGTTATTTGTAGAAAATCTCAAAAACCTACAGGAAAACCAAGACCAGCTGGAATGATAATTTCATCAAAAGGTGATGATACAGATATGACCGAAATGTTTAGAAAAGATTTTGTTTATAGTTTGTTCTGCGATGAAATTCCAGCTGGACAGCGAGTATATCGAGTCAATAACTCGATTAACGATGACAATATTGAAAATTTGTCTTTACAAAATGAGTATCAACCTCATCCAGTATTTGATTTATATGAAGCTTCTGGCAAAGGAATTATTCGAAATATAAAAACAAAAAAAGTTATTGGAAATTTGAATAAAGAAGGTTATTTACATGTGATGCTACGTGGAATAAAAACTGATTTTATTCACTATAAATCCCATAGGTTTGTGTATGAAACATTCAATGGTGCTATTCCAAATGATTTGGTTATCGATCACATCAACATCATTAAATTCGATAATCGTCTAGAAAATCTAGATCTGGTCACATCAAAAGAAAACACCAAAAGAGGAGCTGGTTCTGATGGATCCAATTAAAAAAATCCCCAAAGATCAATTATTTCAGTAAATATTGAGACTGGAGAAGATATCAAATTTAAGTCAATATCAGCTGCTGCAAAATATCTTAAAATTGATCCTCGTGCAGTAAAATATGCTGCGGATGGCCTACACAAAACAGCAACGTCAACGTCAACATTTGATAGATTTAGTTTTAAATACAGTGATTAATGATATTTCTTAGCTCGGTTTTAGTTAAGCAACTGTGGGCAAACATTAGAATATCATCTTTATCAAATTTTAGTGTTATAAATGCGCTATCATTAAGTTTATTTTTTTCTGCTGCTGTTAGAAGTATTCTATCATTTTCGCCATGCATTATGATAACATTAACAGAATAAGCACTATATCCCGACAGACATTTTCTAACTGCCTCAGCTAATTCTCTGTAATTTAATATATTAACTTTCTGATGATATTTTACATCAGCAGATTTTGTTTCGCTGGCCATTATTATTATAAATTAGATAAAAATGGATTTAATGAAATGACTTGCTGATATATATGCAGGAGATTTCATCTCTAGTGATACAATTGCAAGTGATAAAATCAGTGACGACAATTTAAACAAATCTGCTGGTTATAGCGAAGATGATATTTTGTACAACAACGAAGATGATGATGAAGTAGTTTGTGTCGCTGACAGAAACAACTACAGCAGACCGACAACTGGACGATATAATGTTAAGTATCATATCGCTAAAAAAAAAATAAATAATAATTTTACAGTTACCGAACAACAAATAATTTTGGCAGCTTATCAAACCTTTTTTAAACATAAAAGTAACTGGCCATCAAAGAAATATTAAATATGATTTTATTTTTGTTAAAATATTTAATTTAATGCCAGTTGATAATACAAGAAAATTACATTTAATTTCGTTATGTAAAACTATCAAATGTAAATCTGTACTTATGAAATACGAACAAATTTATAATAACATTATTGAATCGACCGAGTTGGTACCCAGCTATTAAATTTATCACTATATCCTCTCCATTTAACTAAACTTTTATCGCCGCGTTTTCTAATTATCTTTTTCAATAACAAATATATCTCGGGAAGTTTTCTGAAGTTCTTGTTCATAAAAACTACAAGTTATAGGTTCACCTAATAAATATTTTAGTGCATAAGTCACTGGTATTGTTAAAAGTACTTTATCAACAACAAATACTTCTTCGCTCCAGTTCGGAGTAAATCCTTTCTCAAATGTTTTTTCCTCAGAGAAATTCTAACTTTATTACCCACTTTAAAATTTATGTCTGCGGTACATGTTTTCGTTTGCTAATATTGGATTTTTAATTGCATCGTTTGGCGACATTTTGGTGGCTCGATGTTTCGTGTTATTATATTCGTCAACAATGTTATGTAAATTGTCAATATATTTACTTGTATTTTTAGCTGTTAAATACTTATGAATTTTTCGTTTAACGTGCGATTAAATCGCTCGACGACAACGCTTTTAGCTTCATTTCCAGTGACATATTTTTTGATGTTATTTTGTTCCAAAAACTGCTCGAACGTTTTATTGAAAAATTCTGCTCCGTGATCGGTCCAGATATTATTTGGTTTTCTTTCTGTACTTGTTATTATTTGTTTTAATGCATCAGTTATCGACGTTCTTTTCTTATCTGAAACTGGCACACTAAAAGCATATTTACTAAAAACATCCACAACATTAAAAAGATATTTCACGCGAGCACCGTCAGCGCTAACGTTAAATTCAGCAAGATTTGACACATCAACTAAATCTATCGCCCAGAGATCATCGACGGCATTTGCGACAACTTTTACGTCGCGTAAACTTTTTTTTTTAGGTTTGTGTAGCTCTGAGGTAAGATCATCATACAATTCTTTTCCAAGACGAGACTCCCCAAGTTCGAGTTTATATTTTGCTCCAATAAAACCCTGCACCAACTTTCTATCAACACGTTCTCGCATATTTGTCGGTTTCATATCACGAAGTTTGTCCAACATTACTTTATCACAGCTGTGCTTATCTTGTTCGTTGTCCCTGTAGCAGATATCATGGCGCATTGCTATTGCATCAACTTGATTTAAGGCTCTTGTCCTGGCAGCGGATTATCGTTCTCGTCAAGTTGTTTATCTTGCGGATTATAATGTCCAGTATATTTATGGCCTGGCAATGTCCAACCGCCTTTTTCTTTTTGGTAATTTGCCAATCAATTTATGTATATCTATACCTGTTCCAAGTATTTCTCTGTTGTTGCATTTCTAACATTATGTAACAATTTTATTTTGCTCAAGACATAAATCTCTGTCACAATCATACTTGCACCTCATTATATATTTTCAGATTTACAATAATATTTATTTTCAGTCTTCTACTAAAATAACGTCGGGACATCCAGCTCCGGACAATTTCTTTAAAAACATACTTTTTCTTTTTCCGCAGATTGCGCAAATACTTTTTAGCATCATCCTATTATTATTTTTTTTTTCTGTTGTTTCATTGATATTTTATGTTTAAGTTTTACATTTGAGACAATAGGTTAACATTATATATTTGTAAGTTTAGATAAAATTTAACCTCGGAGCTTTTCAAGCTCTGCAGAAGTTCAATGCAATCTCATCATTGGCAAGGCAAGGTTGTTTGTCAAACTGTAAAATAAATTTTAAATAATCAGAGGATTGGGACATTTGTTTTATAAACATCACTCAATAATACCCACAAGCAGAAGTTCCAATAGGCTGAGTTTGATTAGACGAATAATTTATTACTTTATATTTTCGATAAATATATTTTTTTATTGCGTATTGAAGTCCAAATGAGTCAAAATAATTGTTATTACAAACAGCTACCCAATGCATGCCAGATCCGTCATTGAAATCTTGCATATTTATCACACACAAGCCTAGCGACGGTGTCGCTTGCGATGGAATTGCCGGAAGTTCATCTTTGAAATAAACTCCGTGGAAATTATTTACTTGTTTTAGCTTATCAAGTATATCAAAGTTACTTAACGCGTACGTGTGCCTGGCAATGCTAGTCCTCGACCTATTCCCAGTAGATTTGGCAGTAGACTTCCCGCTTCTCCCGCCAGCAATGGTCCTATAAATCCGCCTTTGTTTGTTCTTCGACGAGATCGCGGTGTCTTTTTTTTCGGTGTCTTTCTTTTTGCTGTTTTTCGTTGTGGCATTATATTTATCTATAGACAAAAATTTTCTTTATTCCACTGCCGCGGACGATTCCATCGCCTGAGACTGCTTCTTTCGTTGCGCCAGATACTGCGCCAGACGCTGCTGCTAATCCTAATGTACCTAACACCGGCAAAATTTTAGGTATTAACGTTCTGGCCATTACGGATAGTGTCGGACCGAAGAAACCACCTTGTTTTGACATTACTGTTATCTGTGTGGCACTTAAATTTAAAACAAAAGGTTTGCCGCGGTTATACTTATTTACTTGTTTTTTGGTTAACATTAATTTTGTTGAAGTACCTTCGGCAACACCTTCGGTGTTGGGTTTTATTTTTAATGAAACCTGCCTCTTCTTTGCAACAGCAGCTGCTAATTTTATTTTAACTTGACCATCAGTCAAATATATTTCTTTTACAATATATTTTGTCATCTTATATTAAAGTTATAGACTAAACTTGTACTGCCATTTTACCTTCGACAGAATCAATTGAAACAAATCTGTCGCTGATCACTAGCCCATATACATTCAAAGCCGCTGCTGGAACTGCACCTAATCTCCAGGTAATTTCAATATCAGCTGTTGAGTCGACTGCTCGCTCGCTATGTTTACTAACATCAAAATAAAATATCGGATAAAGTGTACGAAATTTTTCTGCTGATATCTGAGATCCATCTCCGACATCTTAATATTTTTGTATTGCATCGAGCAGGTACATGTAAGGTCTAGTAATATTTTTATTAGCGTCATCTGCAAAATTACATTCTATCGCTCGTTATGTATATTGCTTTGAATTTAGTCTAGCATATATTCGTCTAAAATCAGCGTTATTAAATATTGCATTATTTTGTTGTTGATTGCCACGTCGATCTTGTTGCTGAAATACACTTCATGTTGTTGTGACTCGCCATGTGTAGTCGGTAGTAATTGGAACTGCTATTTGATATATTTTATGTTGTTGAAAATAAATTCTGTTTGTGTGTTTTTGCAGCATATCATTTAATTCTGACATTTTAGTGATTCGTGGCATCCACAGTGCAAGTTTGTTTATGATAAATTGTAAGTCAGCTCCTCCAGCCCGAAATAAACAATCATTTTGTTCTGCTCGATCTAAAATAAGTGTATGTTTAACGCCACGAAATACTTTGTTGTAATCGCGACAAAATCCAAATATTGTACTTAATGGCAGTATCATTGTAATTTGACGTGATTCTGCTGTAAGTGCCTTTCTTCTGGTATAACCTTCAAAGTAACGTATATTTCGAAATCCAATTGTGTCAATAACTAAATCTAACATTTCAACGCCTGTCGCAGCTGCAGCTGGTGGTTCTATACCAAGATTATTACAAGCTGCAGTAAGTGAGACTCTTGTAGCGTTTACATTAGCGGCTGCAGCTGGTTCGGCTATACCTAAAGCAGCAGCATTAACAATAAGAAAACTTCTTACAATTACAGCATCTGCAGCAGCACCAGCTCCGTGTATTAAAACACCTTTTGAAATAAATTCATTTGGCGTAGGAATTATTGCTCCTGTTCCAGTATCTATAAACCACATCATATTAGTTGCAGTTGATCTCGAGTAATCATCAGAAAACGAAATAGTATTTAAGATTGTACTTGCAACTTGCAGGTGACTTGAAATATCCTCAATAGTTTGATTAGCCAGCTGATATCTGGCACTTTTAAATAAACACCAACCATCATTTATAAGAGCTACTTCTGTTCCAGCTGCAATTGCGACAGGTGGATTAGCTACTGTCATAATCTGAACACGAACTTCTAATAATGCTTTGTGTGGCAGCAGAAATACATCTTCGTCTCTGGTATTAAATGCTCAAACACCAGCCTTATTTGGTTCATTAGAATTTTCGTCGAGATACTCAACATACTCAAATTCTGTTACAGTGTCATCGATGTTATAAGTTTCTGCTAAATCGAGATAATTTTTAACAGACATTTTTTATTTATTAGATTATATAAAATTTTATTGTGGCACTGTTACTTTAGATATTAATTTTTGTATAATCTGCTCGCCCTTTGGCGATAAAAGTTTTTTTGTTGTTGTTATCATAGCACGTTGAGTTTCTTTTGTTGGAGCGATTTCTGATATAATTTGTTTTATCTCAGATGTAGACGGTGTGCCTTTAATTTTATCAGCAACCTTTTGTCCAACAGCAGTTCCAGCAGCAGATGCGGCGCCAGTTGCAAAAGCTTTTGACGCGTCAAGTGCAATTGGTGCAACTTTATGCGCGATTCCTGGAACATTTTCAATAATTTTAGTAAATATATTTCCCAAAAATCCACCAACAATTTTTCTTCTGTAAATTTTTTTCTCTGTTTCATTATATCTGCGGTTGTATAATTTTATTGCCAATCACGAAGTGATCGCGCGTAGGTGTAAATAGTAAGTAACAACCTCGTTATTCAAATCCAGCTGTCGTCCAGATTGATCTGGCAACTGCATATTTATTGCTGTTATTTGATTTTCAACATTTAGCGGATAATAAATAACTTGCCGTGGACTAATTTGCATGAGCGATCCCGGTGGAACATCTGGGGAAAAACTATATATCGTTTGTCCTTTACTTCCTCGAGCTGAGTAAGATCTAGATGCAGTAGAACAATTTATTAATATTGTGTTTACGTCAGTTATATTTACTGGCAGTTCACCATCAAATGTAATACTTTCTCCAAATGAAGCTCCATAATTTGTCTGAGTAAATCCGAGCAACGACCCAATACATGCTGGCGATCAAAAATTGACTCTCATTCCATTTTTTAATGTTATTCTAGCGCGTAATGTGTTATAATTCGGTGTCAGCTCTAAATTGTCAGCGACGCCGCCCGCCTTTGTTATCAGCTCCTTTATTGTCTTTATTTAGATCAGTGACATTATAAGCTCCTTGTGGAATTTTAACTGTTTTCCACGTAGATCTTGGAGCTGGAGTTAAAGTAAATGTAAATTCATCGTTTACTCCAGTTTTTACGTTAGCCATAGAATGCCAACATGTACATGAAATTAGTCCAATTTCATACTGTTTTTCAGTATCAAGTTCTATTGGCGGAATATAATTTACTGAAAAATTTGCGTTATCTTTAGCGGCCGTACTAGAGTCTAGTAATAATGTTGTTGACATTGCTATTTATTATATTTTTTATAAAATTAAAGTTTTGGTTAACATTTACAAAATTAAAGTTTTGGTTAACATTTATAAAATTAAAACCGACGATTAAATCATTGCGATTAAGTCGCGGTGTAAAGTTTCGTATTCGTCAGATGTTAATAAATTTTCTGATCTTAGATGATCAAGTATATCAATAATTTCATTATCAATTTCAGCACCAACATTTCCAGCTTCTTTTGATGATATCAGCAGATTAATCTGCCAATCATTTCGGTTACTGATGCAAATATTTTAACACCTGTTCCTGTTTTTGCTTCCTCATCTTTTTTATTTTCTTTAATCTGTCATCATTATAATATTTAAACACACTTTTAAAATTAAAATTTTTAGCTCTAGGCTCTCCAATTCTATAATGTTTAACAGAATTCTTAAAAACACTAGCAATAATACCATTTCTGGCGTCGTTGAAAGGGTTTTCAATATCTTCTTGTGTTACAGCATTATCAACTGCTTTGTTAGATACTAAACCTTCATTTATAAGTTTATCTAATTTTTTGATTAAATTTTTATATTTATCTTCTTCCCATTTGTCAATATTATCAACATCAGAAATAGAATTTATTCTCATAAAATCATCATATTCTGATTCTATTATTTTATCATATTTTGTACTTTTTCTCAGTTCTTCTCTATATCTTCCAATTACTTCTTTTATTCTCTGACCTTCAGCTTTCGATTCTTCATATCGTCATCTAAATATTTTGCTTGAGTAGCTATACAACTGAAGTTAGAATCACTATATTGTTTGTTAAGCAATTTTATATTTAAAATAACTTGTTTATAAAGACCAGCAATAATTACATGTCGATATAATCTCATACTGTCTGGGTATTTTTCACATACTGATACTGCCTCAAGGGCATATTTTTCATTTTCAGCTATTATTTCTGTTAGTTTTCTAATATTTTCATCAGTGTCAAAATCATCTTTACGAACATGACGTAATCTAACATTTTTAAATCCATGTTTTCTGTCAAAAGCAACATATTCATCATCTTTAATTTTATTACTTATATTTTTTATATCAGCAAAATGTCTTTCTCTTTCGTTTCTATATTTCTCTTTTCGAAGAGCTTCTATTCTAGCTTCTTCTTCGTCATACCAACTCTTTTCTTTTGGTTCTTCAATTTTTTTTTCTATATCTGTCAATTTTCTTCCAAGCGGCCAAACTGATGTTACTTCTGCTAGTCTTCGTTCAAGTGCCAGTGGATGATTAATATGCCGATCTATTTCAGCTTGTCTATCAACAGGATTAAGAATATGTCCTGAAAGTTCTTCAGCTAATCTTTTTCTTTCTTCGTCAGATCTAGCAACAATTTTTTTCAGCAGCTGCTTCTAGTTGTTCTTTAAAAATTCCAACCAAACCTTTTTCCTGTATTCGCTTAAGTTCTTCTTCTGATAACGGTTGAGTTTCAGGCTGTTTTCCAAGTAGAGCCTCAGTAACTGGTTTGAGAACTGTTGCTGCTGCTTCTGCGGCAACTATCTGTCCACATCGTGCTTGCTGTACTTTTTGCTTAAATGCTGCTTGAGATTGAGCAAGTTTTTTTTTTTAGATCTTCTCTATGTTTTCTGTATTTTGCTCGTTTATCCATTTTATTATATATAAATTTTATAAAATTTAAAGAGGTGAAAGACATAGAAAAACAAAAACTTACTGCAGATAATTTTCAATACAACAACGAAACATTTTAGCTGGATCACGTGTTAGTTTATCAAATAAGAACAAGTTATATTTATTTTTTGTCGCTTTATAATATAATTCAATACATTTATCTTTTGTTACATCGCCACATTGCTCGTTCGCGATATTTCTAACATCAACGTTGTCCAGTCCAGGGAATAATATAAAACAACCAGTATTTCGTCTGATAAATCTGTCAACATTATAAAAACCTTGGGCGAGATAAACAGAATTACATTTTTTATTACGCGACAGTGAAAAATATGATTTTATTTTATTCATCTCTACATTATTTAGCGGAATATCGTCAAAAACTACTATCTTATGTCCATCTCAATCAAGTTGATCAACTGGAATAAGTTCTTCTGATTGTTTGATAATAAAGAAATCTTCACAGCATCAAGATCATCACGAAGTTTGTCATTATATTCGCTTAGTAGCTCGTACTTATCTTGTTGTGGATTAATTGTGTAAATATAAACGAGATCGTAATTAAAATTATCGCCCAGCAGTAAATTCATAAGCAGATTTGTTTTTCCCGATCCAGTTCTTTCAACAATAAGATAATGGCAATCTGGAAGTTCATTGTTATGTTTATGTTTCACTAACCGCTCTGTATCAAAATTTAATATCGACGATTTTGCCATTGTTATATAATTTTATGTTATATAAAATTATATAATGAGCCATTATACAAAATTTGGAACAACATTAGGAGATTCGTCGGCTGTAAGTACAATAACAAACGGCAATATTGATTTATCAGGTTACCTAAAAAAACTGGCGAAACAATGACAGGAAACCTGTCTATGTCAAAACAACGAGTACTAGGTTTAGAAACAGATTATCCGCCAATAAATGTTGTTAATACACAAGCTGTTATTTATGCACAACTAAAATCCGTCCACAATAATAAACTAGATAAATCTGGCGGAACTTTAAGCGGTAATTTAGATATGTCAGGAAATTTTATTTTATAAATTTGGAGACTGGATATCCACCAGCAAACTTAAATCAAACTCAAGCGGTAAGTTATTTGCAGCTAAAGTATGTAGATAATAACAAACTTGATAAAACCGGTGGAACAGTTACAGGTATTATTAACATGTCAGGTCGACGAATGCTAGGTTTAGAAACTCTATATCCACCAGCAAATGTTGATAACACACAAGCTGTAAGTTATGCACAACTAAAATCTGTTGACGATAATAAACTTAACAAAGCCAGTGACACAATGACAGGTATCCTGTCTATCTCAAATTAAAAAATAACTGGATTACCGACAACCTCCCCACCAACATCCGACTCGGATGCTGTTAGTTATGGCCAGTTAAAAGAATTTACTCCATACTTTAAAAAATCCGGTGGACCAATGTCAGGTAATATAAACATGAGAAATAATAAAATAACTACGACATATGTTCCAGTTAACCTTAATGATCTGACAAATAAAGCGTATGTTGATAGTGTATCTGGTGGTGGTGGAAAACGAACTAAAAGCAATGCTGGGTATATTCCAACACTTTTTAAAGCAATTGACAACCGAGCCGGGTTTGAGGTAAGCGCATCATCATATTATCCTGAAAACTCTCCTTATTACGCTTTCTCTGATAGACACAAGTGGACGATCAACGGTGAAGTTGAAAACTTTTGGATTAAAATTAAATGTCCCACTGCAGTTGCTATTTGGCAATTTCATTTGCGAGGTCGATTAAACTCTAGTGTTGGTCGAATTTATAATTGGATGTTTGAAGGATCAAACGATGATATCAACTGGACAACATTATATAGTACAGCAAATACGTATATTACAACAACACAATATTTTACAATTTCAACGGAAAAAACTGTTAACAAGCACTTGTATTTCCAAATTTATAATATCGCTGCTGAACATCCGCTTCCAGGACTGACAGCATTTCAAATATGCACACTCGATGATCAAATTTAATCTAATGCTATAAAATAATGTCAGAACTACCAATTATAACTGTTGCGAGAGAATTTTATGACTATATTTTTAACCCTAAAATAGATGTTGGGGATGAATCACTATCGGCACGTGTGATAAATACAACGAAAAAATTTACAATTCCAATGATAAACTCCCCTCTGTCAGAAGAAGAAAAACATTTTGTTCGTGTTATGCATATGCGAGGACCACAACTAAAAAAAGCAATAGAAAACTTCGATATTATAAGTAGATACTGTCATCCTGATGATTGTCTGGAAGAACAAAAACAAGTTGAAATCCTGTTTAAAAAATATTACTTGAGTTTGATTTCAAAAATATAAATTTAATAATGCGATCAGGTATCAACTATAATCGTCTCGACAAACTATCTTAATCTAGGATAATAGGAATAAAATGAAACAGGAAGTTATATGATAGTTTTTTAAAACGAGAAATTTTTAAGTATCTTGGCATGTACTACCACGACAAAGAAACCCTAATTAAAATCGTTACTATGACGGTTGATGCGGAATTGTTTATTAAAGTGTACTCGAACGCAATTTTGCCAATGATACGTAAAAAACTAGAATTTGATCCGATTATTGTTAGCAGATCTCTAAAGATAATCAAAAAATTTTGACGATGAAATTAGTAATCTTAGTGATAATGAGCGAGAAAAGTTTTTTGGTGAAGTAACAAAAACAAAGTTGGAAGTAAAAATTGATTCTTATTATGACATAAGTGAAGAAGATGATATTCCATTTCCATCGATTCAGCTCTCTAGACAATTGTCATTACGAAATTATTATGATGAAATTGAGAAAATACTCACAAAACCATATGAAAAAATAATGTTAAAAATAGGTTCTGCTATTGGTCTGTTAACAATTGAACTAGATAAGCTTAAAAAATTAATGCTAGCAAATTTCGTGGTCGCATATGCAATTATCTGACAACATCTTGTTCTCAAAAATTTCTCGTTAGATCAAATAAGCTTGGTATTAGGGTATATTGATGAAACAGAAAAAGATTACAGTAATTTAGTGAATAAAATAGATTTGTATGAACGTGAAGTAGTAGATACTTTTGATTCATTTACTTGGTTAAAGAAAAATGAGGCACTAACAGATAAACGATATAATGATACTTCGTCAGATGTTTATGACAAGTACAGAGATTTTATAGCTGATCCTAACAATAATAAGTTCCGTGAGTTTCTTGATTCGATTTCTTGGTGCTAGAGTTTTAAATATTGTATAAAACTGTAAACAAATATTGTATAATGAAAAAACATATCATCGATTTCAATCATATTTCATAAGAAATTCCTAAACAAGATGTTGAAGCATTAGTACAATATTATAAATTTTATCATAAAAACCTTTGGTGTGTAAAAGGATGTTATAAATACTACCGTAGAATACTTCGAGTAATATTATATTTACCACTGCTAATGACCAGCTCTGGCATAATCTCAAGTGGAGCATTATTAAATCCGTTTTTGTTAATAATATCTGTTGTCGGTGTATCGCTTTCGACAGCATGTAAAAAGATTGAACCCAAACTTGAGACTAAAGAAACGCTTGTAAAATAGCAAGTATCACTTACAAAAAATTACTTGATCAGATACGATCTTACTTGCGAGGTGTAAAATATGATATGGACGATTTAATACGCGAGTTTTGTATTATTGACAGTATGTTAACGGATATCCTATCAATGAGAGTCAGCAGGTATGAAAAAGATTATCATAAAATATGGTTATAGTAGTAGATGTTTAGAAATATTATTATCAATAAATTTCTGCCCAACCGTCATTTTCAGTTGCGAATCCATATGATGACCAACCTTTTTAATACAGTCGCTTATTTGATTGAATTAAATCTGTTTGTTGGATTAAATGTAATAGGATATTTCATTGTTCAATATCAAAAAAAGTTTCTAAACTAGGATATTCTTTGTCCTACAAATCTCCTCTCTCCAAATTTGGGGGTGGGGGTGGGGTCTCTGGTCTAGAATCCTCTTTTGGTTCAGGATCCTCATATATAACTACTACTAATACTGGTGATCTGGGGCAAGCATAACGATGACCAGACGAAAAATCGTTTGACATGTTCTGTCTCTTGACTTCTCCCATATCTAACTCTTAAAATCTGTGATAGCTCGTTGAACGTGAACATTATGAGACATCGAGTGCTGGAACGTTAACTGTAAACGCGAAAACCATTAAGGAAGCTAGGGCTATGTGCAGCTGCAATTTCCATCGAGTTACATACTTTGCTTATCTAAGGGGCCATGTACTAGAACATACTCTTTTCATAGTCTGGTCCCACTTTTCAGTATCAAGCTTGCATCAGGTACCTATGATCAGTAGTAAAAGAGTACGCAGTGTAGTAGATAAGTGTATTTGTGTTCAGTATAATGAGACCAGGGGCGAATAACTCTTGCAACTCAGTCGTCCTACGGACGAGTGCTTGAGAAATTTGTTCCTGAGCCCTGATTGCGAATTATATTCCACAACATTGTTGTATAATATATAAAATATGTTTTGTACATAGTTCTTTAGACTTTAGGCAAATAAAGACGACGAAATAAATTGCAAATTGTGTGTATGGATAATGGAAGCTGGAGTTAGGATACCATTGATATATTGTGGAGCCATGTTAGGAAAAGAAGTATATGTCAAAATAGCTTTGCTCTATAAATAAAAGGCAACCCCTGTTAATTAACGAAATGAGAGGATGGATAGTCTTCTACTGTTATAATTCTAGCGAATAATTTCTGCAGTTCAATTATCTGATTAGGATTAGTAGTATTCCCCCATATGGTGCAATATGGAACACAAATGAGCATCGACTCTAGCTATTTTGAAGGATATTTTGGAACACAGGTGCTTTATTTGATTTCCCAAGTTAAATGCCTGTCAAAATTCACACCTAAAAGTTTATGATTTCCAATGTTATTTAATTATTTTATATATTGAAAGCCTCTAATTTCTTCATTCTTTGCCTTGAGCCAGTTGTCACACAGTTATTTTATCTGTTTTTAATTGCAATTTGTTGGTTTCGTACCACAGTATAACAGCATCATCTTCCTGTTGTAAATTTTGTTCAAGAGTAGGGATTATATAATTCATTGTATGTAAGGTTGTGTCATCCGCCAAAAGATCAGATTCAGTTGCATTCATAAAAAGATGTAAATCATTAACGAACAGGTGAAGAGCAAAGGACCAAGAATAGAGTATTCTGGGACACCACTTTTTACAAAGAAGATGTAGCATAGGCTGCTGCCTTCTTTTTATGTAAGAATCAAACCAAACAAGCAAATTATTGAAGATTGTGTGTGCATTGATGTTTTTCATAAAATTTTCATGATCCAATTAATCAAACGCTTTATAAAAATCTAAATAAACTGATCCGATTATTTTCCGTTATTTATAGTTGCTAGCCATGTATCAACCAATTTTGTGAGTGTAGTTTGATATTAATACCTTTCTCTAAAACCTGATTATTTGTTATGTAGAAGATTATATTTCTTCGGCGAAAATGAAGGGCGATGCGTTTTTAAACTGTTTAGATAAGGTTAGTAAAATATTGTTCGAAAATAGTTTGCTAACGATCTACCGTCTTGACTAAAGACTGGACCCACTGGCTACTTTTAGATCAGCTGGACAGATTCCCCTAAAATAATTGTATCTATCAAGCTAGCAATTGAAAGGGCAGCAACTTGGTAAGATAGATTGAGCAATTTTGGTGAGATTTCATCCAGTCATTTCACTTTGTTCCCATCAGGATTTTTTCTCCATTATCTACTAAAGCTTGACCACAAAATATCATAAAATGGACCCGCCATAATTTCTTAAAATAAGGAAATTTTGGGATATCCTAATGCATAAGCGTTTAGTAATTTCAGACCGGAATATTTCTTTAAATTAAGTGTTTTTGTCATGTTTAGCAGTGCATGGTGAAAAATACCAAATGGCGGGCTTGGAAACACTTACTGATGAGTCATACAAATCTGAAGCAAGAAAATCCAAGTGTGAAATTAGAGTTTTTTCATGAGTGGTCATTAGCTGATTGCAGAAAATTTATTTGCAGCATTTACACGTTAAGAACCTTCAGTTGACAACGACTGTTGTCTTGAGGTCTGTAAAAATATGGGAAATGATCGACCTCAAGCTAGACTTGTGCACGTGCTGCTTGATTCGTTTGATAGTTAGACCCCATGCATGTAACAGTGGTTTCAAAATATATACAAACATTACACCAGCGAAGTACATAAAAGTTTAAACTTAAGTGGAAGTAATATAAAATTGACCAGACGTCTGGCTTAGAGGGCTATTTAACCAGAATGTCCGATTTGTTCATGCACATATTTTGAGCGATGTGATTATCATGGGACCAGACGATAACACGATCGATCCTCATAAGTAAGTCTTCTCTCTCTCTCTCTCTCTCTCTCTCTCTCTCTCTCTCTCTCTCTCTCTCTCTCTCTCTCTCTCTCTCTCTCTCTCTCTCTGTGAGTTATGCGGGAGGTCGCGGGTTCGAACCCCGGCCGAGTCATAAGAAAGACTTATATAAATTGTACTAACAACTGCCTTGCTAGACGCTCAGCATTTAGAGGTTAGTGTTAGGACTGGTTGGCCTGGTGTCGGGATAATGTGACTGGGTGGGACATCATGCTACATGTCTGCCGCATGATGCCCCAGTGTTAGACATCACAATAAACTGCCACACTGCAGACAAGGTAGCGAAACGACTGAAATTTTTTCAAAGCTACGTTAAAAATCTAAAAATCACGCACACACACACACACACAAACACACACACACACAGACACACAAACGTGCGCACGCACGCACACACACACATTCACTTTGAGTTAAAACTGCAAGTCCACTTTGCTCAAGACGCGTCACTGTGTCCTGAATAGTAAAGGATTTTTTGAGAAGAAAAAAACACAAATACCAATATGAAATGAGGGATAATAAACAAACGTTTCGTTAAGTTGCTGATGACTGACCTTTGTAAAGAATGAAGTTTTAGCGCTAATGCTGATAGATACTGCAAGCGTTTGCACCTGAAGGAATATCAGTTTTAGTGTCTATTTAATTTTTGTTGTTTGTGGATAATGCTGACTGGTAGCCAAACGACAACCTATCACATATGAGGTATTAGCTCTTGTAGTTTTGCTTTGCAGAATTTCGGGATAAACTCTTTAAAGAGAAACGTTTATATTAATGTTCACATTGTGAACATCAAAGCTTTGTAGATTCAAGGATGAGAACCTGCTGAAAGTGACAATAACCAAAATATCGTAGCTTCAGCAGGTAACAATATTCAAGGCCCTGTAGCTTCAAGGAAAGGGGTGTAGTGTGTGACCATAAACAAGATCTTATGACTTCATTGATGAGACGCTGTCGCATGTGACAATAATCAAAATCTCTTAGCTTAATGGTCGTGACGCTTTAGTAAGTGAAAATAATCAAGGCCTCATAGTTTCATTGATTAGACTTTAACAAGTGACAATGAACAAGGCCTCGTAGCTGCATGAATGAGGGCGTAGCCAGAGACAATAATTAAGGCCTCGTAGCTCCAAGAATGAGGGGTAGCCGGTGACAATAATCAAAGCCTCGTAGCTTAATCGATGAGCAATTGACAATAATCAAGGTCTCGCAGCTTCATGCATCAGAGGGTATCGTAAGTGACAATAATTAAGGCCTCGTAGCTTCATGCATGAGAGGCTGAAGAAAGTTAATATAATCCCAATGAGTAAACCCAAAGCAAAACAAAACGGAGAAAAAGACAAAGATGTTCCACATACACATTATCCAGATCGGAATTTTGACTTATTCAAGAGTTGTGATTAAAATATATTACATACCGTGCCTTTACCTATTTTTCAAAGTAAAGAGCGAGTAATGTTGAAGCCAAAAAAACCCCAAGAAAACCTCTCCACCCCCCACCCACCCCAAAAAACAGCACGAACTCCCAAATCAATACAGCAACACACGAAACATAATATTGTGCCGAGGCAATCGGAGTTTAGAACCTTGCCCACGGACACATCACGGCAGCCGATTAGGTCACCCTTTATGTATCAGAACATGAGTGAGCAACCAGGCCTGCTCTGAAGAGTATTAGCAGGCCCGGCACGCTGACCACTGAGTCACCACAGCTTCCATTCTACGTGCGTATTTGACTTTGCGATGAACAATGAGACTTTCACGTATTAACAAAAGAACTTAAAAGTCTGAGAGAGAGAGAGAGAGAGAGAGAGAGAGAGAGAGAGAGAGAGAGAGAGAGAGAGAGAGAGAGAGAGAGGTAAGCGATGTACAATCTTAGGTAAGTATTTCACAAGAGGCGTAAGAGACAGTAATGGTGATAATTTCATTGCTTTCAGGTCTGTAAATAAAATCAAGAATAAGGAAACGATGAAAACGCTGTCTTATTTACAACATAGATTAATTACCGACAAAACCAGCTATTTAATTTATCTTCTTTTCAAGCTGGTAATATTTTCTTTAGGTGGTTGAAAGTAATGATGCAATGCAAGATATGACATATAAAATATTGCCCTTTTTCAACGACATACGTGCTTTGTAAAACGATGGGTAGCTCCATCCATCTGCAATTACATACAACATGCACGTCTAACATCGTAATCTGTCTTAGAAACTGTTTTAGAAACCTGTGTACATTTAAAAGGACAAGTCAGCTCTATGCCTGAATGTATGGGATATTTCTTTTGTGTGTTATTTATATCATTATTCTGTGTTTAAGTTTCGTCCTTGATTGTAGATTGTACTGCTCGTGCGTAAACAATATATTACATAGCTAACTTTTGTCCGTGACTGTAGATTATATAACTAGGTTGTTTACTTGGATTCGGTTTCTAGACCTAGCCTTGATAATGAACTTGTTTATGATTTGAGTATTGCGACATATATCATGTGGGGATGAATTACGACATAGAGTCGTAATAGAATATTGGAGATGTAAATAAGGTGTGGTTCTATAGTTTCGTGTTTCACACAGGGTGAGATTTTTAAAGAAAAAGAATTTCACAGGTTTTTCTTACTGATTATACTGGCTTTATGAAAAAGACCTTACAGATTTTATGTATTATTAAAGGAACTTTTAATTCCCTTTATTTTGGTGTATGATTGATGGGTGTAATTTGGGCTATGGAGTATACAGCTTGGCGTTCAAAATAACTGCTGGCTCCGCATGGTCATTTTCATTTCCTGGACTTCAGAGGTAATTGCAAAAAAGAGCAGACAACCTTTTTTTTTACGTTTTACATATTTTGTAATTCATTCATTGTACTTTCAGAAGCTGGTATTGTCTAGTCTGGCAAAATTCGTTTTCCCTACTTCAATAACTGCTAAAGATAGTGTATTTTTAGACTAATTTAGGCTGATTTTTTTGAGAACATGGGAGCAGTCATTTTAGTTAACAGTGTGTTTAGATCATGTACAATTTCCAAACGTACAATATGCAAAGAAATTTCAGCCACAGTATATGAAAGTAACATAGAGGTAAGCCAACATTCTTTTCATTGTGCATGTTACAAAATGCAAACAACTTCACCTTAAACCTGTCACTCGCTCATTAGTTCATACTGTCTGTTGAAGGTCACCATAAAGACCAAATAGGTATAAATATAACAAGGCATATTGTGTAATCAAGAGCAAAATAAGCATGATAGTTTATTTCCATACCTAACATCAATGTTAATGTATCATTTTGTTGAGAACATCATACATGATGATATGAAAATAAGAAAAATAATTGCACAAATTTTCATATTTGTTTTAAGATGGCGTATTTTGCATAAGGTTCGATTTTTAAGAAAAAGACTTTCCCAAGTTTTCCTTATTGGTTGCACTGGCTATTTAAAAAGACTTTGTATATCTTAGCTATTGTTGAAAGGGAATTTAATTTCCGTTAGTTTGGTGTATGATTGATGGGTGTAATTTGGGTTATGGAGCATATAGCTTGGCCTTACTTCAGATGTGCATCTATCAAAAAACTGCTAGCTCCGCATGGTCATTTTCATTTCCTGGACTTCAGAAGTAAATTGTAAAAAAAAGATCCGATAACTATTTTTACATTTATATATTTTGTAATGTATTCCTTGCACATTCAAAAGCTGGTATTGTCTAGTCAGGCAAAATTCGTTTTCACTATTTGAATAACTGTTAACGATAGTGTGCTTGAGACCAAATCAGTCTGATTTTTTTAGCACAAGGGAGCAGTCATTTTTGTTAGTTGCTTGCTCAGATCATGTACAATATCTAAATACATTTCATATAAATCTCAGCCACAGTATATGAAATTAACATAGAGGTATGCTAACATTCTCTTCAATGTGCATGTTACAACAACTTCACCTTACACCTGTCATGTAGAGAGCCCATTAAGAAGAGAAGTGAACAATTATTCCAATTCCATTCCTATTACTACTTAAATTTCAGTTTGCAGAAGTATATATTGTTGTGTTTATATTTAATTTGAAAGTAATTAGTTATTTAAATTATTTATGGATTATTTATTGAAATTACAAAGTGCTCCTATGATAGTTTGAACTAAACACTTTTGGGGGAATATTGTGAATTTATTCAACGACGTTCTAAACAATGTCAAGACTGTTAACACCACAGCACATTTAATGATATTGGTACATCAGCACATTCAAGACATAAAACTCATTCCGAACACTCTATTCTTTTAGACTTGTGATAGTGATAGAACTTTTTAGTATTGTTTTGGATTTAATTCACAATACTGTAAGTTCCTCTTCAAACTTTCATTTTATAACTTAGAGCATTAAATTATTTTTTAAATTTAACAAAACTAGTTGGTTTTGCTTTTTCCTGTTACTTAGTTTAATGCCATAGAGTTGTAGCTTGTGAGCTACAAAATTGCTTGCTTCCTGCAAGATAGTCGCCCAATGTATAGACACAGTTTATAACATTCTGTCTCGTTGTCTTAAAAAGATTTGTTCATGCATAGCTACTCTGTCAATGACGAACAATTGGTAATGTCACCTCTCTAATACCTTTCTTGCCAGAAAAAAAAAATGGCATCTAATATCTAACAACTAAATTCCAGGAATTATTATCGCCGCACTTTTTTGGACTCATCAATATCATGCTGCCAATACAATTGGGTTGACATCCAATGTTTAAGGGAATTATAGTACGGAAACTGAAGGTGTGGGTCTGAAGGGTAAAAATCGCTAAACGATGCAGAACGTTGACAATCGTACTCAGCTAAGGTCTCTTGAAAGTCAGTCTGCATACCAAATTTGGTTGAAATTCAATTATAATTGTAGGAGCGGAAACGAAAATGTATGGGTCATGAAATCCGAGGCTATAACGAGAGAGAGAGAGAGAGAGAGAGAGAGAGAGAGAGAGAGAGAGAGAGAGAGAGAGAGAGAGAGATGAAACATGCAAGACAAAGCACTGGGTGCAGCAAGACTGAAACTGACCAGGTGTTTTCGAGATCTACTCATTACTTTTTCAGGGTGGACGACACCAGCAAATAACACTAAAAGGGAAACAAAATATCTATTTACATATCCTGAAAAGCAGAAAACTATATGCTGGGAACTATTAGCATTTTGTCAAATTAGGTATTTCAGTTTGGCAAGAACTCTGCTTTGCATTTAACTTCGCCAAGTGTGACCTATTTAACTGTCTGGAAGCATGGAAAGGTAACTAATCTGGTCCACCATTTCGTACGCTACCTGCGTTGCACTCCGCTATACGAATAGCGGAGTGCAAAGCAGGGAGCATACGAAGCAGGGAACCAGACTAGGACATGTAACATGATATAGCAGCCATGTCCGTGCATGACCACCCACAATTTTGTCCCGGATCACATTTTTGTCCCGGATCACATTTATTGTATATATATATATATATATATATATATATATATATGCGAGCATATATATATATATATATATATATATATATATATATATATATATATATATATATAAGGCACTTGCAAAATTAAGAATGAGATGATATGTATACGCATGTATACATGCCTGCATGCATGAATCTATGTATATATGTATGTATTACCGTTTAAGGGCACCTTAGCACAATGATGACTATATATTAGCAATTAAAAGAAACGTTTAAAAAATATAAAAACCAAGAATTGCGATGACAACCTAGAAAGATAAACCCTTCTAACTAAATGTAAACATGAAGAGAGAAATGTGTTTATACCATACTTCCATCATTAAAAATGAGATATGCATGCATGCATTAGCGTTTACCGGCACCTCAACACAATAATGGTTATATGGTGCTAGTTAAAAGTTTAGTTCCAAAAAAGTAAAAACGAAGAATTGCGAAAAACTGCAGGAAGGTAAACCCTTCCAAACAAATGTAAAGATGACGAATAGAACGATCTTTAAATCTGCTTCCAAATGTTACAATGAGATGACGTGTATGTCTCTGTGTCTGTATGTATTTGCAGTTAACAGAATTAAAATGACTGTATAATGCTAATCAAAAGGAAATCCCAAACATGAAAGCCCTGAATAACACCCACAAAAACTTGGGATAATTAACTCTTTTAAAGAAATGTTAACACGAATAGCACAGATTTGTGTGTAATAAAATATGCATACATTATATATGAACGAAAATGTACTAAGGTTTCGTTGCCGCGTGACCGCTCCGGTGGCCTAGTGGTTAGAGCGTCCGCCTCGGATGCGGGAGGTCGTGGGTTCGATCCCCGGTCGAGTCATACCAAAGACTTACAAAAATGGTACTAACAGCTGCCTCGCTTGGCGCTCAGCATTAAGAGGTTAGTGTTAGGACTGGTCGGACTGGTGTCAGGATAATGTGACTGGGTGGGACATCATGCTACATGTCTGCGGCATGATGCCCCAGTGCTAGACATCACTATAAACAGCCACACTGCAGACATCGTAGCGATATGACTGAAAAATTGTTAAAGCTACGTTAAAAATCATAATCACATCACATCGTTGCCGCGTACAGCGTTGCCCGAGGGTGGATTATTTTATTTTTATTCTTATTTCAAAATACTGTGTTCGATTTACACAATGCAGCACACACAAAGTGCATGCAAAGAAAAACCCGATTGACTCGAGTTCTTTGGCGATGGATTTTCACCACAACCAGGGTACTTTCCTGGTAAATTCTCGTCGTGTTACTGCAATACAACGAGTTGTGTCAGGAAGCTGTCCATTTTAAGTTGTTGTTGATTTTTTTCCCTTTAGCTTACATTACGCTATTACCTTCCATAATGAAAGAAAGGTAATGCATTATTATAAGACTGAATAATGGTGGATTTTTATTTACCTCCTTTGTTTGGAGTCGCGGGATGCAGATCAACTTGAAAATCTTTGTTTTATTTGTCACGTTGTGAAGACAGCCCTCATGTACACAACTTACCTGGGGTGGAGAAAGTGACCACGACATTGGCGACTGACCTTTGTTGCGCAAGATTGCGGCTTGAATCGACACTGGGGGGAACAAAGGGGCAACTATCTTCAAAGGGACGAAGTAACTGGTAAAACCAGAAGAGGTTGTTTAGTCACACCCAAGCCTTAACCTCGAAGCTTTCCCGGAGCGGACATTGGAAGTGACCATGATCTGGTAATGATGACCTTCAGGCTACATCTAAAGAAGGTCAAGAAAGAGAGCCATACAAGAATAAAGTTTGATCTCGAGAAACTGAAGGATCCTGAAGTAGCAGAAGCCTTCCGGGCAATGATTGGTGGGAAATTTGCACCGTTTGCCATCCTCGACGCTGACGATACAGACATGGACACGTTGATCACCACCTTTAATACAGCAACGACCGTAACAGCCAGCGAGATCCTTGGTAGACATCGCCCAGTCAAGAAGCCCTGGGTCACAGCTGAGGTCCTGAACCTGTGTGACAAGAGGAGGGAACTGAAGAAGAAAAAGAACGATACAGAAGGGGCAGAGCAGTACAAGGCAGTCAACCGGGAAGTCAAGAAAAGCATGAAAAAAGCAAAAGAGAACTGGATAGAAGAACAGTCCAAAGACATTGAGGGAAACTTGAAAAGGAACAACAGCAAGAAAGCGTACCGACTGGTCGAAGATCTAACAAGCACAAAACAACGGCGAGTTACCTCCTTACAGGACAAAGCCGGAAACTGCCTCACAGAAGAAAAAGACAATCTGAAAAGATGGACAGAGTACTGCGCAGAACTTTACAACCACCGAGCCACAATAGATCCAGAGGTACTGAACGTCCTTCCAGCAACTAACAACGACAACCACCCTATCCTACGTGAAGAAGTAGGAGCAGCAGTGAGATCACTGAAAAAGAGGAAGTCAGCAGAAGTGGACAACATCCCAGCAGAACTGGTCCAGGGGGAGAAGCAATGATTAGCACCCTCACAAACATCTGCAAAAAAATCTGGCAAACAGGAGTATGGCCATCGCCGTGGACCCAATCACTGATCATCACCCTCCCCAAGAAAGGCAACTTGCAACAGTGTCAAAACCACCGTAAAATCAGTCTTATAAGCCATCCAAGCAAAGTCATGTTGAGGATACTGCTGAACAGACTAAAGCCACAGGCTGAAAAGATCATTGCCGAGGAACAGGCAGGCTTCAGAGCAGGGCGCAGCACAACAGAGCAGATCTTCAACCTCAGGATATTGTGTGAGAAGTACCTCCAACACCAGCAATATCTGTACCACGTCTTCGTGGATTTCAAGAAGGCATTTGACAGGGTATGGCATGCAGCCTTGTGGGCGACCATGAGACTGTACAACATCAATGCCAACCTCATTACAGTAATAGCGCACCTGTATGACAAGGCCACCAGTGCAGTATACTTCAACGGCAGCATAGGGGACTGGTTCAGAACAACAGTCGGAGTCAGACAAGGCTGTCTGCTCTCTCCCACATTATTCAACATCTTTATGGAGAGAATCATGGCTGACGCACTTGAAAAGCATGAAGGGACAGTCAGCATCGGAGGCAGAACAGTCACCAACTTACGTCTTGCCGACGACATTGATGGACTAGCAGGAAATGAACAAGAAATAGCTAGCTTAGTAGAGAGCCTCGACAAAACCTCCGCAGCCTACGGCATGGAAATCAGTGCAGAGAAGACCAAACTGATGACCAACAACACCAAGGGCATCAGTACTGACATCAGGGTCCAAGGTACGAAGCTAGAAACAGTCCTCAGCTTCAAGTATTTGGGGGGAATTGTAATAGATGAAGGATCGAAGCCTGAAGTACTCTCCAGAATTGCGCAGACAACAGCAGCGCTGACAAAACTGAAGCCCATCTGGAGCGACAAGAACATCGCACTCAGCTCAAAGGTCACACTGATGCACTTACTGGTGATCTCCATATTTCTCTACGCATGTGAATCATGGACCACAACAGCTGACTTAGAGAAATGGATAAAGGCCACAGAGATGAGATGCTTCTGAATGATACTCGGCGTCTCATACAAAGACCATGTCACCAATGAAGACATACGGCAAAGGATCAGACAAGCCATTGGGCCTCACGAAGACCTCCTGACCACAGTGAAAAAACGTAAACTGCAGTGGTATGGGCATGTCTCACGATCATCATGACTTGCCAAGACAATCCTGCAAGGCACTGTACAAGGAAGAAGAAAGAGAGGCAGACAGAGAAATAGGTGGGAACACAACATTCGGGAGTGGACAGACTTAACACTGAGCGACTCACTGAGAAAGACGGAAAATCGAGAGGAATGGAGGAAGATTGTTGTCCGGTCTCATGCGGTGCCCCAACGGTCAACCAGACAACGAGACTGATGATGATGATGATTTCTTATGTATATTGTAAGTTATAGCTATTGTACTACCACGTTTATTTTTGTATATTTTCTATGTAGCTTCGACTTACGTAGTATAACGCAAATATTTTCTATTCTTGTTTGTAACTTAGCAAGAGCTTTATATTATCAATATAAAGTTGCATTTTATTAAGAAACCTTTAGTACCATAGGATTCTTATCGGACACGGATAGGTTCACTTCTGAACCTGTTTATTGCTTTGTAATGTTGTGCCGATAATGTAATTTTTATAGCTTACCATATATAACGTCATTACGTTTCATCGTATATGCCCGTGTCATGCATAATACACGGTGTTAGATGTATTTTCAACTGATCGTTGTCGACGTGGTACCAGCTGTAGAACTAACCACGGAAGTTGACCATAGCAGCTTTAAAGCTGAACCATAGCTGTCGCAGAGCTGAGAGAACAGTTTTGCTGGTCGAGTAGCAGGCGATCGGGCGTTGCTGACCGAATTGGTGGGCGCTGATTGCTTGATTGACCAAGAAAGTGAATGGTGGTCGGTGACTACCTATGATGCTGACTGCTTGATTGATCAGTGTGACTGGTAGCCAAGTGCGCTAGTGACGGAGTGTGTTTGTGTTACTCCATGCATGTAATCTTCTAGCCGTGGGCTAATTTGGGGGTTTGTTATACCCAGTGTTTTGGGGACTGTAAAGATATTTTGTATGATATCCGTTCCTTTTGTTTTCATCATTTTACTATTTGAGTAAAGTACCTCATTTTTAACTATTTGAGTGAATACATTTTACTATAAGAGTAAATTACATCATTTTTACTATTTGAGTAAAGTACCTCATTTTTCACTGTTTGCATGAATACATTTTACTATATGAGTAAAAGTACATCATTTTTACTATCTGAGTAAAACGCATCATTCTTTTCGTCGTGTGAAATTACTGGGAATCGTTCACCTTTATCCTTGTATTGTGTAAGGTCATTTATTTGTATTCACATTTATGTTGCATTATTAGGTTTGTGCGGATTGTGTTAATTTTGTCCAAGATTTGGATCGTATACACGCACGTATTAATCATAATTCTTTTCTCATTCAAGTCAATCATCAATAAAGATTGTATTTGTATTACCATCAAAAGAGTTCTGCTATAAATCCGAAATCCAACCCGGTTATCTTGTTACAATTAGAACCATTTACATCATGACGAATTAGTATATTTTGGGTTTAACTTACTAGATATTAGAAAATAACGGGGATTATAGTGTATTTTTGTTGCTCTTTCCGTAGCTTACAAGATCTGCATCTCTATTTTAATGAATATTATTCAAATTTCATTACAGACACAAAGAAGCAATTGCAAGCCACCGCATCCAATCAAAATTAATTTCAAATCTGAACACTGTTCCTTCGTGATCGAGACAGGGAGAGCACACAACTTGAATGGTCTCACAAATAAGCAAATTTCCACCGCCTATTCGTGTTTATACAAATACCTTTCGTTCAAATGCACCTGTAATGATTTCTCTCTGGTACGTATTCATACTTCGATGTTAAACTTACAAAGTATCCTTTTGAAGTCTCCACCATTTTCAGTCGGCTGTTGCACGCTATTGATTAATTGGAATTGCATACTAAGGTAAGCAACTAATGAAATTCAATAGATGTCGCTAGGACAAAGCACTAACATATCTGCTAGATCCGCCAAGGTGTAGATAGGGTTAAAATATCGGATCCTTAGCTTGCGAAGATTTCAATGGAACGGACATGCAAACAGCGAGGCGTATGGCATTTTGCGGGCTATATTTTCGTAGAGAAGAAATAAAGTTTTAGCACACAGACTTAGTTTCTACCTTCATGACCCCACTGAGAATTTGTCATCAGATTCATATCTCACACTTGAGCAATAATAAGAAATATTATGCATATATTGTGAAACTTCTAGGTTCAGTTAACAGAAGGGCAAAACCTTCCAATTGAGTGGCATAATCATTTTAACATAATGGTTGAGCAAGTGCATTCTATGAAGTCAATATTTTGTATGGTTTATGCAGTTTGTATGTTCATTGCATGTTCATAGTTCAGCAGTCCTACAAAATGAATTTGCATATAAGTTCATATTACTTTGCCTCTTTTGACTGGTACACTAGGTTTTCTTTGTTCCAAAGACTTGGCTTCCTCAAACGGTGTATCAACGATTCTTTTGATAGCTAGACTGTAGGTTGTCAAAAGAATAGATCAATATCTTTCCTCTTGGCATACCGATTCCACTAGCGAGAAAAGAGTTACTCTGCCTTTATCAACCGAAGGTAAAAGTATATGCCTTGTCTTTCATGGAAAAATATTTTCACATTCATGAGATTGAAGCATTCTAATTAGTTTTAGAAATTTTTATGCAGTTTACAATAAAGTTTTTCATTTTAAATTTTCGTGTTTTCACTGAGTATTAAAAGTACATCAGTATCACTTGTTTCCATTTCTTTTACAGATCTCAGTTTGCATGGTAAAATATTAGATTTAATTGGTCAGTCATGCTGATAGAGGCACTAGCTTGAACCTCATCCAGATACTCATCCTGATCTTAGTACACAAGAGAGTGAATTTGATGGACATAATTAGCTTCTGCAAGAGTTGTTTTGTGGAATGTGCTTAATAAAAACCAAACAGTTGAAATGCTTTCTATCTTGAACTGAATTTTCCACTGTTAATATTTGTTCTGTACTTTATCTCACTAATTACTATCATTTGTAAAGTCCAGAAATCATTCAAGCATTCAAGTCAGTTGTAAGTGAATTGGTGTCTGAGAAGAATATTCTGTTAATTTGCTTGGAGTATATATATATATATATATATATATATATATATATATATATATATATATATATATATAGTCAATTTCAGTGGCTATGTATCAATGGATTTATTTGATGTGTCACTTTGTAAGCTTACCAGGGTCCCACACATCAGTATATCAATATTCCAACATGGCCTAATGTTGATTGATTAAACTTTGATCTCTTCTGCTAGACTGATGTGATTACCCACCCCACCTCACTCCACCTCCAACCATCCACTCACCCACACTACACTGATGCTGCTATTAGCATCCCCAGATTAATAATGAAAGGTTAGGAACTATTTATTTTATGTCAGACTAGAATTACTTCTAAAGCACATGATTTACTTGAATGTGTGCTCTCTTTCTGTTACTTTAGTTAGAACAGTTCAGACAACCTTTTCACATTTGTCACTGACAACTAAAACAACTTTTCTGTCATTCATTCCTAAAATTTGTAACTCTAAAATCCTTCCTTGGCATTCAAGCAGCATTGTAAAGGAGTGTTGGTTCTGTCATAATGCTATTGTGGTAAACAAAGACAAACGCATATGAGACTGCACACAATTTCAAATATTTCAAATAATGCAGTCAGCTATAACTTAAAATGTAAACAATTCGATGGTTTTTGCTGCTAAGTAGTCACTTTCTAAAAGAGTAATACCAATTTTAGATTTGCATACAAAAAATTATGATAGCATTTTGCTAGATAATGTATAAATATGTGATGTCTACCCAACTTTTGGCATAAACTATTTTGAGCCAAATGTTTAAGGTTACAGGGGATAGTTTCATAAATTGGTCCCTGACAAATTTCTTCACCTAAATTTATTATATGACTTTTTTAGATATTATTGATTAATAATTATAGCTATAAAATATTTGTGAATTAGGTGTTTCGGGCATATTTGTACACGAAAAACGAAACCCGAGTACATGTATTTAATAAATAGAGGGATTTATACAATTCCGTGACACTAATATAGAGGTACAAACACAGTTACCTCCCCTTCTACCGAGTCTCGTGTATATATATATATATATATATATATATATATATATATATATATATATATATATATATATATATCAGAGAGTGGAATGTGGAAACAGCAAGGAAGTATTGATAATTTCTACATGACGTCATCCCTGGCATTCAACACATCAAACGCCGCTATCTGACTCATTCGTGTAGGTGATTTATCATGTTATACCTTTGTCTTTGATAGCAAAGAAAATCCTTCTAGCTTGCTAGTTTTGTTCTGAAACTAAATATTTGCAACCAAGAACATGTTGAAAGATGTTTCCAAGATTTTATAAGATTCATTTTGAGAAATTCTATGGTTTCGAAGTTAGACACTTGTAAGGCAAGATGAAGGATAATGTTTTGTCCAACCGGAGGTTGATGCATAAAAATTACTTACATACATACAAAGAAACAGAAATTTATAACAGATGTGGCTGACTGTGCCAATAAAAAATAACAGTTTGTCTTAAGGGTGAATGGACAGTAGTAGTGTAGTGGGGTTAATGCATAAAAATTACTTACATACATACAAAGAAACAGAAATTTATAACAGATGAGGCTGACTGTGCCAATAAAAAATAACAGTTTGTCTTAAGGGTGAATGGACAGTAGTAGTGTAGTGGGGTTATTATGCAAAACTTTAATACCGCATCGACCTGCCTAATTTAAAAAATAATTTAAAATAAAATACACAACCGAGGTGAAAAAGGTCCCTAATTTTTGGATAGCTACATTAAAGCAAAGCATCAGAATATTATTCACTTGGACTGGGAAGAAAATGGCAGTTCATAGCAAAAGAAGTTTATGTACCCCAACTCCAAATTTATGCCTGCAATTTTCATATCCGAAGGTTAATCACAAGTCCTTTTCCTCTGTGATAATTCTGCAAAGCATTGTGTACTAAACAGCTTTATGCAATTCAAAATAGTTGCCATCCAAACCATTTTTGAGATTTTCTTTTGAACCCACACGTCTAGTTAGCTCTTTTTCCTAGCCGACAATTGGTATTTCACTGTCTAGCTAGCTCTTTTTCCTAGCCGACAATTGGTATTTCACTGTCTACATCGTGTAAATAACTCTAAGAGATGCACATGCCTCACATCAGTTTCAAGAACACCACAAGCCCGAAACACCTAATTCACCAATATATCCATATATTCAATTATCAAACAATAATATCTGAAAAAGTCACATCATAACCTTAAGAAATTTGTCAGGGGCTAATTTATGAATCTATCCCCTGCCACTTTAGGCAATTTAAGCAAATGGTCTGGGATTTTTCTAATCTCCATTAAATTTTGAAACAATCTAATGGAAGCCTGTTAGTGCCACGTTCAAATCATTTTTTATCTCGTAATAACGACTTAGTATCTCATAATTACTACTTACGATCACGTATATCGTGATTTCGTAAGATAACTAACTAGTTATTACGAGATACTAATATATATTGTTACGACTTTTTGGTCGAAAACTAAGGAACAGAAGGAAGCAAATCCAACTACTTTTGTAAAACTTAAAAAAGAATTTAATTATCAGTGTTATTAATGAAAATGTGAGAGGAACTTACAGTATCATGAAGTGAATCCAAAAATATTCCTGAAAACAAATTCTATCAAAGTCTAAAAGAATATAAAATTCCGTACAAATTACAAAACCGGAAATGTACTGATCCGAAGCGTGACCTTGTCAAAATGGCGTTGTCCAGAACTCCTTTGAATAGTTCACAATAATTCCAAAATAATATTATAGTCCAACTGAGCACTCTCTATTTCCAATGAACAGTCCAAACAAATGTCTTTACTCTCAGATAATATCTAAGCACAACATAATCAACGCAAACGGAAGCTCCCAATATCAACAAGCAAACATATTGCTCGCTGCCTATTTCTGGTTTCTAGTATAGTCTATTTCAGTAAAAACTGCCTGCGTACAATATTTGCAATGTCTAGTTTTAATATTTCTAAATCAAGCTGAAAAATTTGGAGGAACTCTTGTATACGTGTGTTCAAAGAGATGTAAATCCAAAATTTTCAAAGACGGTGAACAACATCACAACTGTTACTTGAAAACATTGACTATTCCAAGCAAAAATGGCTTCCGTGTTGCTAAGGAAACTCCCATTTGAGTAGGGCAGGTTATGAGAGCTGATACATACACCAGTGGACCTACACTAAACGGTATGTCGGTACTTCCATAACCCATGAATATCGATCAGGGCTCATAGGCGGCGGAGCGCTCTTGACTACTTCTGGGAGGTCGGACAGGCTAGAGGAATATATGATACAGTTAATGCTAATCCTTCGTCTAACCTTTGTTATGAGATCTGTGAGGCTATGGAATGACCTGAAAAAGGAGCGCATTTTTGCAGCATCGCTGATATCTACCGCGACATGGGCTGTCCTGCCAACGGCCCGTATTTTGTTTATGAAGATTGTATAATTGTTCATCTCGTCCAAAATGATAGCAAACTTATATTCGGACAATGAGGTACCCCATGGCCCCACAATACCAAGTCTGCGATGGAGTTCAGCTTACCTTCAGCGAGGACCCTAACCAGACCATGCTTTTGAGCCTTCAAATGGAGATCGCGGACGGTGAATTGTCCTACTAGCGAGAAGAGCCCGCACACCAGTCGAGTTTCTTCTAGAGCTATAGCGAGAGGGGAAGCCACCACGATGGCAAGCAAACACACACCCGCGATCCCGACAGATATGGCAATAGTGCTGGACGCTGCCGTCATACCGTCGACAATGTTGACCGCTCGTCCATGTTGTTTTTTTTGCAGAGAGAGCATCGCTTCTTGATCTCTCCCAAACTTCATAAATTCCGGTGTTTTCTCAGAAGTGATCACTTCTATCTTGGCATTATGGGATTCTCTCCGAAACTGAAGAGCTTGACAACATGTCAGTCTACGCATCTGTGACACTAATGATTTGGAAACGGAAGTACGCTTAAAAGCATGAGCAATATTAGGTTGAAAAAGCACGTGTTGCTCATTTTTACAAAGAATTTTACTTAGTTTACATTATAATTAAGGCTTAAGATAGAATGACCTTAGCAAGTCATGAAAATAACCAAAGTAGTGGGGCCAAGTGTTTGGAACTATATTTTACTCATAACATACAGACGTGTCCTCAGAGCTGGTCAGCGTGGGGATAATATCCAAAACTGGATAGTAAATCGCCAGATAGCAGAGTCGCTTATTTACTGACTGTGGCGCAGAGTGAATATCTGTTTTAATCTGAGCATCGATATCGCCAATCTTATTTAGGCCGTCGAGATGAGGGATCTCTTCTGGTGTCACACCAGAAGAGTGGGATACATTATCATTTGAACGGGCGGATGATTTTAAATCATCTCAAGATATTGTTTCGATAAGTAGTCTGACCTTGACGAGGAATTATCTTGCTGAGATTTGTAACTTTCTGGTATAAATTATGTATAAAGGGTCAGAGACTTTAATGGTGAAATATAAAATGTTGGACTTGTTGTTACCTTACCAGAGCCCAATATTTCTACGAACGATTACTAGATCTTCTATCTCTTGTCGCCGCGCAAAAGAAACGTCAAAATCATGACCAGGGGCTACTCCTGAAGCAAAGACACCTACGACCGTAAAGCGGTATAAGGCTGGTTACGCTAACGCCTTGCTCAAGGTAACATAAGAACCATTCACAGTTAACAAGAGGATGTCTGACAACTTATGACGTCAATCGAAAATTAACCACTGACGTTAAGAAGACAGTGAATTTGTGGGGCGTACATCTGCATCGACATATGCCTTTTTAGCCTCGTCTTGGGGATCTGTAGGCTCTGTTACACCCACCACTTTGTTTGCGTCATGTCCAATCGCACTATTAGAGGGCGTTTACATTAAATAGGCCCAGGGAAGTCGTACGGTTAATGTATGCTTTAGTGGTGGCATCCTTGCGGTCTACAGGGTTTCATACTCCCACAGTTTTAATTTCATTCGTATTGAAGGGGGCCTTTATAACGCATTCCATAGTTCCATAGAGGTGTTGGTAATAACCCGGTCAACATTCTTATTGGTAGTAGCTGTCACAGGATGATCCGTGTTGGGATTAGATAATAACGAAGACACTAAAAGCAATTTCGTGAATGAGTTTAGTGATAATGTCATTAAAAAAATGATTAAACTGACACCAAACTCTTGCGTAGAAAATCCAACAGTGGATTTAACAAACTGATGTGCACAGAATTAAACAATTTATTTAAGGAAAATGATATCATTCCTAACTGGAACGAATCATAACATGTAACTTAAATGAGTAATCAACATAGATATATCACCACTGAAGATCTATGTTTAGAAATTAACAAAAAAAAAATGAACAGTGTTGCATCTACTACCAAAAGTATCAAATTATGTATTTACACAACTATGAAAGAGTTATGATAATTCACCAAGAGTGAATAAAGTATGCAATTTGTAGAAATACGAATAATATTTTATCCACACTTAGGATATACACAAATATGTTTTTCTCTGAAATGGTGATACTAAATAAATTTGGATTTTCACTGAAATAGAGATACTAAATACTTTTGGATTTTCACTCAAATAGTGACATTGATAAATTGATAAACGGAACATTGGTTGGCGATAACAAAGTATCTTCAGTCCCACCGCTCTGTCGGCTGATCAAGGAGCCACCACGCATAGCCTGCCACCCATCCACCCCCAGTCTGCCGAGGATCCCTCAAGAGCCCCCTTGTACGCTGCAGACCCGTTGGTCCCGAGGTTATGGTCGCTCACCACGAGAAAACCGCTATCTTCCTCCAAACCAACGTCACCACCGACAGCAGTATACAGGCTATACCAAACTTCAGCGACTCTGCGTCCAAGATATCAGTTCTACAGACAAAATCACACACCCAAATTCACACCTCCAAAATCACACCCATATTCACACCTACAAATTCAGAAAGCTAAAAATATAATGACCAAAGCCGTGTTGTACATGAGGCATGGTTACTTACAAATGCAGGGATATACGTTGCTCATGCACGCACGCGCGCACGTAAAGTGACTTGTTATATATTAAATCGTTTCATTAGAACTTCTGTACGAGATTATTATTATAGTAACCAGGTTTGTATATGAATCTGTATCCGACAAGAATAATCTTACAGAACCATAACAACCTGAAACTTTTTTCATCCTTTAATACATAAAACATTTAAATGAATTCAATTCCTCTTTTCAGTTATAAAATGGCTACTTGAACGCAGTCTATAGTGTATCTAATAACATGGAGTTCTATGACATAGACCTGACTATCTATGAAATTTAGAATAAATACTGGAACATCCAATATATCAAACAATTCTATCACATGGTACGAATAGCGAAAGGAGAATGTAATTTTATATTTCACATGTCTCTACAGCTGAGGATCGCTCCAGTAAAGTGGACAGCTTCCTAACAAACTTGTGTTGTGTTGTGACGTTACTGTCTGACTGAGTCTATAAGTACCCTGGTTATGGTGCAATCTGCTTCCGGAGAGCTTAAAGTTATCGGTTTTCTCATTTCAAGTACTTTGCTGGCGCAGCATGGGGTAAGCGAGCTCAGTATTTTGAAATAATTTAAGACGTTTATAAACCACTCTAGAGTAACGCTGTACGCGAAAATCCAACCCGAGCACATTTTAGTTCAGGTATAATCGACAACAATTAAGTACAGGCAGTTCTGTGACAGCATGGTCTTTTGAGCATACAAGCTCACCCATACCAACAATTCGATTCTTTCAGATTTAAGGAAACCCACAGCCAGCTTTGGCTAATCTAGAAAGAGCCCTTTCATGGGCATAGTTACGAACATCGCCAGCCATGTCTCTTTCTGAGCTCCGTGTCTCACAGTCTTTTTGATCCATATATGCTTTGCTTTCCGCATCTCCGGGAGCAGCAGGATCACCTACACTCACGGCTTCATTCGCATTTATGTATTGAAGGTTCTTTAGGGTCGCAGACAAATCCAATCGTTGTAGAACTCAATATATGTATACTTTGGTCTCCGCATCGTGGATAGCTATGGGATCTGCCACGGGCGTAACTTTATTTCAACCCATATGGAAGGGACGAGTCAAGCTATCGCCCTTTTCTTACAAACCCGCCCCTGCTTTTTTTGCTGTCAACATAAGATTTAAACCTACAGAGACGTTCATCTGCGTATCAATTTACCTTTTCATCTTTATCGTTGAGATGCAATTAATGTCCTCGTCTTTGAGATAGATTTAAGCTTTGGTTGTTACATCTTGTGCGTCTACAGGGTTACTCATTCAAATGAATCTAACCAACACAATATCCAGTTTTTATTCACGATTATTGAGTATTCCCGCTATGCACCTTCGAAGATAATGTTCGACAGTATTTATGACTGTCTGAGTGGATTTAGGTACCAGGTTGAGGGAGATCTTCCCCATTTTGTGGTTCCACCACTTCAGGTTTATCCTAGCGCCTCTCTAGTGTGACAAGGGCTTCAATGCCCTCATAAGATGGTATCAGATGTGAAAAATTCCGGTTTGATAGTGTTGCCTCCCTATGCACATTCAACCAAACGTGGTGCAAGTTTTGTTTTCTCCAATGCCGGCTAGATAGCTCACCACAGCCGAATGGGAGAGTTAGGCCATAATGTTATATGTGCCTCAACTATCGCCTTATATGTATGGCTCATCTACTTTGCTAATTCGAAAGGCTAGAATCCACCGATCCGGCACTGGAGCCGCAGAGAAGTTACACATTAAGGTCAGACCGTGCAAAAATATAAAGAAGTATGTCCTGATGGTGCCAAACGCGCTGGAGGTAAGGCAGAAAACCATTCACCATCGTACCATGTACATACCAATGTCAAAGCGGTGGTCGATCAGGCAAAACAGATTAGAAGCGCCCACATAAAACAAATTTCCCCAGATATCATCGGGTATCACAAAAGTTGCTCTTCCAGTCGACAGGTCATATGTCATGCCAGAAAGGGAGTCCTTTAATATCTTTCCAAGAGTTGTCACATTGTAGTACTCCTCGCGGATATACTGTGGGATGCTTTCTATGTTCGGAATAAGCCTCTGCTCGTCCAAATCAAAGACGTTTTACCTAACGCCACCAATACTTTACATCAACGAGATACGTACATGATCTCCGCAGGCCTATGAGGATGTAGGGATCGGTGGTTATCGCCGTTTTGAAGGATAAGCGCCATATAGAGGATTGATTATTACAATATAATGAAGTTAAATACGACCCCGGGGTTACAATTTATTTAGCGACGCGAAGAGAGCTAACAACAGCAAAGTATTAGATAGCCTAGACATATATGTCTCAGGGGCGACTTATTTTAAGGCATCATCTATTGACAATTTTGAAAAGTACATTCTCTTGGAGATCAAATCCGAGGAAGTCTCAAAATGGATGTAGCTCAGTAGCTGAAATCATTTCCACTATCATTTACTGTTCACCACCCTGTCAACTAAAGCTTGTGGTATCTACCGCTTCGATGTACTTGTCCATACGAAGAATATCTTCGTATCTAAGAACAATCCGCTGCCTCACCAAGCTGGTTGCTAGGCGACTGAAGCAGCAATTATCAAGGAGGAGTACGTTCGCCTGCTTAAAGAATCTTTAACGCGAACAAGCGTAAAAAGATTTTACCCTAGAGCTGGCTAAGAATGAAGTGTCTCTACTCACACGCATTTAAAGTAGCCTACTAGGCCACGGCTGTGTGGGACGCCCGAATACAACTATTGGAGATGACACAGGATCATTATTTGCAGCGAGGCTGGAGAGGCGACCATTGATGGACAGGCTTTATCATCGTTCGGTGGCAGGGCTTTACTCAAGCTGGTGTAGAGCACCTCAACGACAGTATCCGAATTTATGTTTGGGCTATCCTTGGCATGCAGACGCAAACGTCATCCACGATAGTGGAGATAAGGAAAGCGGTTCCTCGCAAATGTGGAGGCAAAGATCGCTCACGGTGATGATGTGAGAGTGAGTCAGGAACTATCAAGAGGTGTTGGTATATGCCAAAAGCAAGCTGGAATACGTTACAGATTGAGGTCTCTACATGGTACCTCTGGGCATTGACCTTAAAGTGGCTACCGATGAGGGATGCAATAATGAACTTCTGATAGCTGGCGAGAGAATAATCAGTGAGAACCAACAATAGCATCAATGCCATTAGACCCTCCCCAACCGCACCCAGCCAAGCCAGCTCGATAGTGCGGCAATCCAGGTGATATAGTGTTGATCTAACTGCTATTGCTGCAGGCCAGCCAACCAAATCTCAATCAGTTGTGTACAATGGGGCAAATAATAAACCACCAGCCCCTGCTGAGGCTAAACTTCAACGTCTAATGAGGGGACATCGCGTGGCTATAAACCATGAGAAAAAAAACTGGTCGCAACAGGGGTATCATCAGAAATGTTGGCTATAGGCTCTTACGGCCGCTCCTGCAGTTCTCAGCAACAAGGAAACAATGATTCATATAATACCCTGGAGCACCGCTGCTGCCTTTGAGCTAAACTGTTTAGCATATCGCCTAATTTGCTTGAGCACGGTCTCTTCGGAGGTCCACGGAAAATTACTCGCAGTATGGATCGGGTGAGCTAATAGAAAATGCCAGTGAATGGATGACGCTGCAGATATGACATCTCAGACGGCCAGGGTTTTAAACATGTATGTCTACTTGCTCATCAACTCGCAGCTAAACATACAAAATGACAATTCGTGTCCGCCATCTACTCAGCAAATCTTTGCGGATATACAAACTCACGGCGTTATTATATTAAACTATCATCGTCTGGGAGCTGTTGGAAAGAGCGTTTAAAGAACGGTTTGAGACTATCATTGTCTTCTGCCCCACAGTCGGTTTGAACGAAGCGTATTATTGGCCGTCGGCTGGGGTGCGGGATAGAATAAAGAAGCTGACGCATATTTAACCCATCCAAAGAGGACCTAGCCAATCTGCTGCTCTGACTCTCGGCCAGGTTTGAGGAAACGGATATTTTGTTCATTCTCGACGAGGGCGTATTTCCTGGCGATGAGCTTTTACTAAGCTCGCCTATAAAGTGGACACGGTGGCATCAGCGCATGGGTCATCACTCAAAAGTATAATACTGTATATATGGACTATCGAGAACATTCCTCGCAAATAGCCTTCTTCTACTGTACGTCGAAGACTCATTTAGGGAAGCTCCGAAAGAAAACGACACGGTCAAAACAGAACATCCATTAGTTTTCAAAAAGTAAATGATGTGTGGTAAGGTTATACTATCACCGCTAGGTAGTGAACTGGTGGCTTCCAGTGTTTTATATATTGAATCATGCGCTTACCCTAGCCTCACTGTTTGCCTTGCGTTGCAATTATTTAGAGGAGTGCGCGTAATACAGAAAAAAGCCAGTCTCGTGCACAACATGGCTCGGATAGGCGACATCAATATCAACAGAGAGATATTATCCCCGACTCGCCCACTTCGCAGCAAGAGTGTGATGACGTCGCTAAGCAGCGAGATCGCCTTACCGAAATAGTGGCGGCTGGAAGGGCCAAGCAATATTGCAACCGAGTCCTATTCCCGGGTAATGCATCAGGAATGACTGATACGGAACCTTATTCAGAACCAAGGAAGTCAAACCAAAATGTCGAACTGGTGACCAAGCATGAATACTCTTGCAGAGGCAGAATATCAACACCTACACGCAGAACACTTTGACTTTCTCTCTGAGCGCAAACAGGCGTGTCGGCTGGTAGAATATACTGATCTTTAGCTCCAGACAACGTTTCATCAGAGCAGACTGGCGTAGCATTGACCGGCGCTGCAGGAAAATCTTGGCCTGTGTCAAAGCTTTCAGACTTTAATACGCCGTCTCCAGACCAACAAAAAATTAATACATTTTTATCATCGGAGGCCTGGCCATGGTTGGCTTTGTTGCCTATACATATTTCTAACCGACGTCTTCGACCATCAATATAATTAACCAACAATGGAAAAAAGTAATTCCAGATCTACTACGGACCTCGTGGTTATTGGAGGTGTGAGGAGGCTGTTAAAAAGCTAGCAGATGCGGATCATGTTTCACTCGGTGACAACAGACAGTGGTTACAAAGCAAGTTATATGGCAAATCTACTTACCTGCTCCCAAAATATTATTAGGCCTCAACTTGGTGCTTCAAATCCCACAGAGGATCGTCAAGTGGACTTCTTCTATTTATCTGATGATACTGTGGGGAAAAAGACGTATGAGTACGTTCTAACAGTAATAGATTTCGTGAATCGCTATAAGCACGCTGCTCCCCTACATAGCAAAAATAAAAATCCTCTGAAGTCGCGAACGAGTTAAAGATGATATATAAGTGAGGTCCACCCCGGTTGTCTAATCCATTACAGGTTGACCCTGGTAGAGGGTTTATGAGAGTGGTATCCCAGTTACTAGATAAAGGCTGCATTCGCGTAAAGCAGGGTGAGGCCGGTCTCCTCCGAGCGTTGGCTAAAGGATTATTCAACTACCAGCAAGCCCAGGAGATGTACTCTCCGTGAGTGGAGTACACTTGTGCATCCTAAAATGGATGGAGAGGATGGAGATCCTCAATAGCGACGTGTCACGGTCAACGGGTAAAGGGCATGTGGACATGATTGCTGAACTATCCGTAGCGCCGACGCAGATGGGTGCGAAATAGGATGGTGAGGAACAGCCTTCACCTTTGGTGGCACAGATATCTGTATCTGCCCGGAGAGCTGCTGGGCAGAGGGCCACGCGCCACCGATTATATTTGGTAGCTGCATACGTATGTTATACTCTACCGATGCTAAATCCCTGGCAAGCACATCGTATACAGCCCCGATATGCCACCCAATGTGGTGGGTGATCGGCCACCCAGCTGAGGATTAGTGGGAGAAGAGCAGATCGTACAATAAGATAACTAATTATTTTCCGAGGGTATTATCCATAACTACAGGTAACTTATGATCATGTTAAATAATATCAGTCCAGACAGACCTGTCGCAGAGCAAATAGAAGACATATAGTCCCTTCGCGGAAAGGTCACATCCTTGGCGATCCAAAAGCACTTTGAAATTGGGGAGAGCCGGCTCTTAAAAATATTGTCGTTTGCAGAGATAATGTATGCGCGCCAGAAAGACCTATTGACAGTGCAAATAGAAAAGATACGGCCACTCTGTGCAAGGGCAGGGCACAGACGATTGCCAAATGCTTTGGTATGAGAGCCTGTCGGGTTAATATAATTGTATTGGTACAGGCAGCAAAAACTGTAGGTTATTAACCAATAGGGCCATGCAAGAACAAAGATCTTATGCCAGAGTAAATAGAGAAATGCAGGCCCTTTGCAACAAGGACATAGAAGAGGCGATCAATAAACGATTTGGTACGGGCACTCCTAGGGTCAACAGAACATGGTTGTCAAAGGGGCTGCCCAAGGCCAGGGAGGAGGACAAAAATAGAGCATTCAATTTACCATTGGTATTTTACTTAGGCGATAACTACATAATATCTGCCAACCGAGCAATAGCGGAGATCAGTCCCTTCGGGGTACGGGGACGAATATGTGGTTCAGACCAACAGAACAACCCTGACCTTAAAGCTGAAGATTTGGTGGCATCTATTCGCAGGAGCAGACGCCTGGCTAAGCACTTCTCTGAAACTACTCTACTATGGTAAAACGTCTCCTAGCAGGTTTCGTCACAGTCCTCTGTGCTGGTTCCGACTTTGTCAAGATCTATACCCCGATTTGTTGGCTGTTGCTAGAGTATGGCGGTGCCAGAATATCAGAAGGCCCTTTTCTTTGTGATGCTCATGGGTTATAGCCTATGCATGAGATTAGCCTTGACAGTAAATGGAGTGCATCTTCGGGAGAAGACCAACGACCTCAGCAATGGGGGCTGCGCTGTATTCATCTTTAAACTTGTCAATGACCTTCTTCTTAGCTTCGCTTTTGAAGTGTATCCTTTTGGAAAGTCGCTTGTATCATAGAGACTGTCGTCCTCCGCCATGTTACGATATGTGAATTTCGTTTCCACTTCCAACAGCAAAATGTGGATATCGCTTTATCACACCTGAGCTTTAGCACCGTAATGCGCCTTTATTAAGTCATACCAAAATTCGTATATTAAATATTTTGATATGCCAAGGACTATCTCCCTGGTATAGATCGGGTGATTTAGAATGAGTCTGGATTTTGTCCAGTAAACCGTCACGAGGTTCCCTCAAAGATCTTACGGGACTTGAAGGCTGGGTAAGTGATCGGGCGTCTCAGCTTGTCCTCTTGACCCTCAGGCCGAATCAGGTCGACGCGGATGCGCTTCCGCAGAGTTTCCATGGTCTTACCAAAGGCGAAATTATTTGGCAGTTTCTGGCTAAGTCTCAGCTGAAGGTTGTATCGGTTATTGGCGGGATATGTGGCAACGGTTTCTCACCCGATCCATACCCAGATAATTTTAGAAGATATGACATACCCTGGCCTCTTTAAATATCTTTGACTTGGTAGGAGTTATGACCAGAGGGCGAGGGTTGGCTAATACCTCTCTGATATCTCTTTCTCTGGGCTTTCAATAGGTTTGAATATCACATCTTTTCTTCTATATATAACGTGGGAAGGAATGGGGTGGGGGAGAGGTGCAGGCACATCGCTGGACTACCTGGCAGAAGTCGTACAGCGGTTGGCTGGCAGTTTTATAGGTGTCGCTGTAGGTAGGATCAACCTCTGCCCTTTTCCAAGGCATGTTGATTGCTTCAGATTCCACATATATGGTATTTTACGTGACCCTCGAGATACTCGGATCGGTAGATGGCATGGATGCATTGTCAACAAACGTGTTTTCGATATTTGTACGTGCTACTACTATACACTGTCCGGAAAAGGTCTATCATCAGTGTGTAGCGCTGCTTTCCGTCTTCGGTAAGTAGGAACAGGCTGAGGGTTTTGTCCAGCACTTTTTCGGAGACACGTTTGGGGTAAAATGCGCGTGGTCCGATCCAAAGACATGGACAGCGATAATGGAGTTAAGGTTGTCAAACGTGATATTGTCTGACACCTTGATCAGAAGAAAGATTGCCAAAGTGTAGCGTTCCCTGATACCTACTATTCTTGCTAACTCTATGGGTGTTCTTGTTGGCGAGGTATATGGCGGTTTTCTACATTTATGATTGCCCTTTTCGGGATCCACTTTGGTATATGCCCGTTGACTCCAAGTGGGCTGTACTGCGAAATATACCTCCTTATACCTTACTAGCCATCAGCATAAGCCCTAAACGTATCCAATCGCTTCTCTGTCTTAGCTGAGGTCTTGACGACTAGTTCCTGAAAGTCATCAGCCGTTCGGCCGTTAAGTATACCGGCATGGAGATAACGTCCTCTTCCGTAATCACTTCTATCAAAACTTTTATGCTAAAATTAAATTTAACATTTTTCTTTCCGACTTCCTCTTGTAGGATGTCTATCACGCCGTGAGTAATGACTTTCAGTAGCTTAGACACATCAGCTTCTAGCGGATGTCCTGGTAGTATCATAATTTGATAGTTGACTACGATTTCGACTTTCCGAGACTTAGCCATACTACCTTACACCTTCATCACCGCCCACGTCTTTCTGAGACTTAGCCATATTACCTTAAACCCTCATCACCGCCCAC
>JAECUM010000450.1:0-15487 GCA_016617855.1 Megalonaias nervosa | reverse complement strand
TCGTTGTACCCATTCAATGGTATCAGCTTGGAGAAAAACCTCGTCCATCTGATGCGTAATTCAACACCGGATCAACATAAATATAAAAATGTTTCAAACATTCACTATAATTTAAGTAACATATTTTCAAATAGCAAATAAGCATATTCATTGCCTTTAGTGCTTTATCAGCCAATGTTTGCTGATCATTAGAGAATTTTCCATTGCTCAAGAAAACAAGACCAAGATAATTAAAATCTTCCACCACATCAATATCTCTTCCAGTTATATTCCATAATTCGTTTTGTCTTAATGGACCTTCTTTTCTAACCCTTTTCAACACTATACAAAACAGAGTCAATGGATGTAAGTTGCCTTTTCAAAAGAAACACCAACAGCTACCTGGGCTTGATGATCTGGGCGAGATGCAAACCAGCGATGGTTGGCTTGCTAGTATGGCAGGTACGATAACCACCGGTCAACCGTGGCTCCCATCGACTAGATGTCGATTTAGAGGGCGGTAGTATCCTGGATTTCTCGGTTTGTGAATATGTTCTCCTTCGCCTAAATGGTAAGCAAGTGATTCGTAATGAGGATACATTGTTCTCAAGAATAACGCTACGGTAGAAAGCCAAAACAGCACCACCCCCCACCCCCAAAAAAATCAAGAACAAAAAAAACTAATAAAGAGAAAAACAAGAAAAAAATCACCAGATACAGAATCATAAGCAGGCTTGATTTATCAATGTTTGTGTCTGTCAGTCCGTCAGTATATATGTATGTGTCTATGTATGTATGTATGTATGTAGGTGGGTAGGTAGGTAGGTATGTATGTATGTATACGGTTTAATGGAACGTCAGCACAATCCTGGATATACAGTGCCGGGAAAGATGATGAATTCCAGTAACGCAAATTTAATAAAGATTGAGATAAAAGAGGGTAAAATCCTTCGAAACTAGGTTTTTATATATCCCACACTCTTTGAAAGGTTCAAGACCCTATTTGGAACATCCTCACTGGACGCATCAGTAGTTACCTCTGACAGGAATGCCCAACCGGTTTATTCTAAATACACAAGTCGTCAGAGGATGCGTTTAGTGAGGTAAACAAATAAATAACAACAAAAAGGGAATTGTGTTGGCTTATTGTGACTCGTATTTTAACATTCCTGTTATCAGTCCTTATTCTTTAATACCTAATAATATTATAATATTGAACGTACACTTAATTTTAAAATATTTCCTTAGCTTGTATCAAAATTTTGCAATAATCTGCATATTGACTTTCATCACTCAAAACTCATTGGAACATTTAAATAAAAGTTATTGTTAATGAAGAGATAGCTCGAAAACGCTAATGCTTCTTGATAAGTCCTCTATGTCTTTTGATGTACAATTTTTATTTATTTATTATTATAATGTTTACTAATAAATACTATTTAAACCAAATATCCTTACGTAATCACAGCTAAAACTATGCGCTTTCAGTGCACTGTAACCTAGCCGCAGTTTAGTAGGTGGGGATTATGAAGAGTTCTTTCCCTTCTACATTTTGATATGATTTGAAAGTATGGAAATAACAAATTGGTTCTAGCCTGCATTGGGAGAGCATGTAAGTATTAAGCTGCTGTCGTCATACTGGGATATTTCTGTGGCATACGTGATAAAGAAAACGTCTTTACACCAACAAGACAAGTTACACGTTGCGATGCGTTGACTTTCTTACTTGGCATGACGACATATTTACGTAACTTAAGTTGCTCTATTGTGGCAACATGTTGACTGTCATACAGTAAGACAACACAGACAAGTAAATTTGTCATAATGTCTACACAGTCATGTCAACGCAACGCAAGCGCGGTGAACCGTCTTCGTGACATATTAAACGTCGTCCTGGTCAAGCCATGCTCTTAAACCACAATCAAAATCCGTTTATGCGCCGTTTTCACCCTTGCTGCATGCGATGAGATTTCGTGGTTTCTAATGAAAATGCATGAAATTGCTGAACCAATCGTTGCGAACTCAGAATATTTTTATCGGAAAGTTGACCAAACACGACATGCTGACGTAACAAGACAATACAATTTTCTCTTACAAACACAATCACTTACCTATCAATTAATGAAACTTTCGTTGATGTTTAGGAGCTTGCTTCATTGTGTTGTTGATGACATATTTGTGTTGATGTATATTGATGCAAAACGAATAAATGCTGTGGCAGACAGCCACGTGTGAAAAAAAGAGCCGAACGGATTTTCGCTCGTGGCTTGAGACGATGTGATTATGTATGCTCAGTGGTGTAGTGATAAATAAAGAAGTGAAATAAAGCAACAGAGAAGTGAGGAAACGCATGTTATCCAGATGATGCCGGGGGGGAGGGACAATGGTGAACGCAAAAAAAAGCAAGGAAACGCGCAAAAAATTAAGGGATGGCCGTTCCCATGCGTTCCCACAGCGTTATCCGCCTGTGTATGCTATAGAAATATCTCGTTCTGACAAAGGCAGCTTAATGCTTCCACAGGCGGGTAGATTCTATTCATTAAGAGACTTGGGTACGTATGAGTTTTAGTATAGGTATGTCTTGGCAAATCGCGTGTGAAAGATAGACTGATAACGTAGTCGTCTACTGCTTAACAGCATCGTACTTGCTAGTAGTAATAGAAAACCGTATTCTCCTTCTGTTTCATCAATAAACCCTAGTACCAAGCTTATTTGATCCAACGTAAAATTTTTGAGGACAAGATATTGTCTGATGATTGCGTATGCGACTATAAAATTTATTACCATTACTTTTCGTAGTCTGTCTTGTTCAATTGTGAGAAGACCATAACAAAAGCTACTTTTAACATTAATTTTTCGTATGGTTTCGTGAGTATCTTCTCGATTCTAATGTGATAATTTCGCAATGATAATTGTCTAGAGCGATGGAGAGATGGAAGTGGAAAATCATCTTCTTTACTGATGTCGTAGAAAGAATCAATTTTTTCTACAAACTGTGTTAGTTTCATTTGTTCAAAAAAAATTTCTCGCTCAACATCATCAAAATTATCAATTTCATTGTTAAAATCTTTGATTATCTCTAGAGATTTGCTAACAATAGACGATCAAATTCTGGTGTTGTACTTATCATTGGTAGAATTGCGTTTGAGTATACCTTAATAATTAAATCCGTATCACTGTCATGCCAACGATTTTAACTAGGGTTTCTTTGTCGTGGTAGTACATACCAAGATCTTTAAAAATATGTCATTTTGAAAAACTATTGTATAATTCCTTGTTTCTTTTTATTTTTATTATTTTAGTTCCCGCTAGTTTGTCATGACGACAATGATTTTCTTTTTTTCGTCTTTCTTCCAGTGTTCTTGTACCATAAGCTCGTGCTTTTAACAGATCTGATTGAATTATTGTATCAATATTTTCCTTGTTAAGCTCAAGCAATATTTTTTAAAGCAGGGTTTCAACTTGTTTTTGCTCTTCTAGGCAATCATCAGGGTGACAATATCTGCTTATAATACCAAAGTTTCTTATTGCTTCTATTAATTGTGGTTCTCGCATATACATAACGCGAATAAAATTATTCATATCATCTGGAAGCTGGACGTTAAATGATTCAATGATAAGACGTCTCATACTTATGATTTTATTCACCCTTCGTGTTTTGTCGCTACCATCATCTGGTTTTGAATCACCTTCATAGCTTTTTAAAATATTACCATAAAAGTTTCTTGCAATGGTTATAATTGGTGGTTCTGGCATTTATTTTACAACGTTAGATTAAATTTGATCATCGAGTGTATATATTTGAAATAATGTCAATCCTGGAAATGGGATTTCAGCTTCGATAACATAAACTCTGAAATATAAATATTTGTTAACGGTATTTTCTGTCGGAATTGTAAAACATTTTGTTGTTGAAATATACGTGTTCTCTGTGCTATACAATGTTGCCTAGTTGATATCATCGTTTGATCCTTCCAATCGCCAATTATAAATTCTACCAACACTAGAGTTCAATCGACCGAGCAAATGAAATTGCCAAATAGCAACTGCAACGGGACATTTGATTTTGATCCGAAAGTCTTTGATTTCTCCGTTTGTAGTCCATTCTTGTCTATCAGAGAAAGCGTGATGAGGATAATTTTCAGGATAATATGATGATGCGCTTACATCAAACCCAGCCTTAAAAAGTGTTGGAATATACCCAACATTGTTTTTGGTTCGTTTTATACTAAACAGACTGTCAACGTATGCTTTATTTGTCATATCATTAGGGTTAACTGGAACATATGTCGTCGTTATTTTGTTGTTTCTCATATTTATGTTACCTGACATTGGTCCACCGGATTGTTTCAAATATAAGGCGAGTGCACCTTTTAACTGAACGTAACTAATAGCATCAGTCTCATTAGCTGGTGGTGAAGTTGTCGGTAATCCAGTTATTTTTGAGTTATTGCTCATTACAAGGTTACCTGTCATTGTGTCGCCAGCTTTATCAAGCTTGTTATTGTCAACGGATTTTAGTTGCATATAACTCACCGCTTCTGTGCTATCAATATTTGCTGGTGGATACTCGGTTTCCAGCCCAATGACGTTTTTTCTTGACATGTTAATATTACCTGTAACAGTTCCACCGGTTTTATCAAGCTTGTTATTATCCAAATATTTCAATTGTAAATAACTTACAGCTTGTGTTTGATTTAAGTTTACTAGCGGATACGCGGTTTCCAAATTTATTAATTTTTTTCCTGACATATTCAAGTTACCGTTTAAAATTCCTCCTGTCAATGATAGTTTATTATTGTCGAAAGATTTAAGTTGTGCATAACTAACAGCTTGTGTATCAACAACATTTCTCGGCGGATAATTTGTTTCTAAACCTAGAACTCGTTGATTCGACATAAACAGGTTTCCTGTCATTGTGTCGCCAGTTTTTTTTCAAGTAGCCTGATAAATCAATGTTGCCATTTGTTCTTGTTGTACCTACAGCCAACGAATCTCCTAATGTTGTTCCAAATCTTGTATAATAGCTCACTATTTGTTTATTGTCTGACAATTTTATATAAACTTAGTTTATAACAATGTCAAAGCCATCGTCAATATTAAATTTTGACACAGAACGGCTGGTGCAACATAAACATAACAATGATTTGCCAGATTGTCATTATCTCGTTGTTGGGAGAACTGGATCGGGTAAAACAAATTTGCTGATGAATTTACTGCTGGGCGACAATTTTAACTACGACAGAGTTTATATTTACACAATTAATCCACAGCAGGATAAATACGAATTATTGAGCGAATAAAATAACAAGTTTCGTGATGATCTTGAGGCTGGTGAAGATTTTTTTTATTATTAGACCACCAGAGGAACTTATTCCAGTTAATCAGCTTGACTCGGATGAGCATAAGATAGTTGTTTTGATGATATTCCAGTTAACAATGAAGAGATGAATAAAATAAGATCTTATTTTTCACTGTCACGTAATAAAAAATGTAACTCTGTCTATCTCGCTCAGGGATTTTACAACGTCGATAAATTTATTAGACGAAATACCGGTTGCTTTATATTATTTCCCGGACTCGACAACGTTGACCTCAGAAATATTGCAAACGAGCAATGTGGCGACGTAACAAAAGATAAATTTATTGAACTGTATCATAAGGCAACAAAAGATAAATATAATTTCTTTTTATTCGATAAATTTACAAGTGATCCAAAAAAATGTTCCGCTGCTGTATTGAAAAATATCTAGAGTTAAGTTTTATCAAACTGTTATTGAATAATATGGATAAACGAGCAAAGTACAGAAAATATATAGAAGATCAAAAGAAAATATTGCTCAATCTCATGCAGAATTTAGGGAAAAAATTAAAGAAGCACGACGTGGACAAGTAGTTGCCGCGGAGGAATCAGCTAGAATTTTAAAACCAGTTACTGAAGCTTTACTTGGAAAACAATCTGAAATTTTACCGCCATCAGAAGAAGAACATAAAAAATTACGGGAGAAAGGTTTACTTGGATTAATTAAAGAACAACAAGAAACCACTATTGCAAGATCTGATGAAGAAAAAAGAAGAAGGATGGCTGAGGCACTTACAGATTACATTGTTGATCCTGACAGAAGACGAATTGAGATAGATCGGTTGGTTCGTAAAACGTTAGAGCTTGAACGAAGATTATCGCAGACGGTGGCAGTTGAGCCAACGGGAAGAAGGTTGGATGAGATGATGAAAATGATGGAGGATGTAAAAAAAAAAACAACAACAAGAAACGGAAAGAAAAACTAATAAAGCTTTAAGGGAGATGTATGAGAGAGAAGAAACTAAAAGAGAAGCTTTTAGAAAAGAGAATGGATTAGATGTTCAAGACAGAAAGATTCTATAACGAAGTAAAAAATATAAACAACAAAATAAAAGATTATGAGTATTAGTCGTTCAACAAAGAATACAGTTTTATAGATTTAAGAATTCACGAGATTTTAAAGAAAGAATACAACGCTGATGAAAAAATTGAAAAGTTAACGGAGATAGCGGAAGAAAGTAAGAAATATATCAGCGAAGTAGTGCCAGAAAATGAAAATTACCCAGAAAGTATTAGAAAATTTCGACACAGTATTATCGCCTATCTTTACTTTAAAGCCATTAATCAAATAAAGCAACGCAGGTACGATAATCGCCTTAATACTTTGAGCACCAGAGCAAGAGAAATATATGAAAACCGAATACTAGCTATGCCACTTGTGACGCATATAGATAACCCTACCGCCGGACAAGCTGAACTCGATTGGTTAATTGATAATCCACGTGAAATCAGAGAAAGGTTACAGCTAGCTGTGACGGAGAGTCACGATAAAGATCGCCTTGAAAAAGTTGGAACTGGAGTAAGAGTATTTACATCAACAGCTGATATGATCGGCAGATTAATGCTGTTGATATCATCGAAGGAAGCTGGAAATGTTGGTGTTGAAATTGACAATGAAGTAGTTGATATACTTGATCATCTAAGATCGAAAGAATTACTAACATCAGATGAATACGAAATTTTACACCGCGATATAATCGCGAGCGATATAATTATATAATCTAATAAATAAAGATGTCAACAACATTATTACTCGACTCTAGCACCGCTGCAAAAGATAGCACCAATTTTTCAGTGAATTATATTCAGCCAATACAACTAGATCCTGAGAAAAAATATGAAATTGGACTAATTTCCTGCACGGCGTGGCATTCTATGGCTAACGTAAAAACTAATGTTAACGATGAATTTACATTTCAACCGAAATCGTCGTCGTGGATAAGATTTACAATTCCACAAGGCGCTTATAATATCACTGATCTAAATAAAACAATAAAAGAGGTTATTGCTAAAACAATGCAAACGCTGACAACTTTGAGCTGACACCAAATTATAACACGTTACGCGCTAGAATAATATTAAAGAATAACATGATGATCGATTTTTCATCGCTAGCAAGCACTGTGTCACTGCTCGGATTTTATCCACGACGATACGGATCAAATACGGAACAAACTGTAAGGTATGACGGTGATCTGCCAGTAAATATAACTGACGTAAACACAGTATTGATAAATTGCTCTATTGCATTTGGATCTTACTCGGCTAAAGGCAGTAAAGGACAAACAATATACAGTTTTTCGCCAGACTTTCTGCCGGGTTCACTTTTGCAAATTAATCCACGACAGGTTATTTATTATCCGCTAAATATTGAAGATCAAATAACAGAAATAAATATGCAATTGACGGATCAGCCTGGACGACAACTTGATCTTAATAATGAAGTTGTTACTTATTACCTACACCTACGCGTTGCGTGATTTTGTTCAACCTCGTTGTATAACATGAGACAAAGAAAGAAAGTTTACAAAAGAAAAATAGTTGGGGATTTTTAGGAAATCTATTTACTAAAATTATTGAAAGTGCTCCTGGAATAGCGCATAAAGTTGCTCCAATTGCACTGGACGTATCAAAAGCCTTTGCGACTGGAGCTGCATCTGCCGCTGGAACTACAGTGGGACAAACAATAACTGATAAATTAAAAAGGCAACAGGCCAGAAATAAAACAAGTTATATCGGAGATCGCACCAACGGAAGAAACTAAACATGCGATAATAAAGACAACAAAAAACTTTTATCGCCAAGAGGAGAGCAAATTATACAAAAATTAATATCTAAGACAACAGCACCAAATTTTATATAATCTAATAAATAAAAAATGCCTGTTAGAGATTACCTCAACTTAGCGGAGACCTATGACGTAGATGATACAGTAACAGAATTTGAGTACGTTGAATATCTCGACGAAAATTCTAATGAGCCTAATAAAGTTGGCGTTAGAACATTTAATACACGCGATGAGGATGTATTTCTTTTGCCTCATAAGCAATGTTGGAAGTTCGTGGTCAGATTATGACAGTAGCTAATCCTCCTGCTGCAATTGCAGCTGGAGCAGAAATAGCTCTCATAAACAACGGTTGGAGCTTATTTAAAAGTGCCAGGTATCAGCTAGCTAATCAAACAGTGGAAGATATTTCGGGTCACCTACAAGTTGCAAGTACAATACTAAATATTATTTCGTTTAGTGACGATTACTCTAGATCGACTGCAACTAACATATGTGGTTTAAGGACACTGGAGCTGGTGAAGCTGCGCCAGGTGAATTTACTTCAAGAGGAGCATTAGCGCATGGGACTGATGCAGCTGCAAATGCTGTAATTGTAAGAAATTTTCTTATCGCTAATGCTGTCAATTTTGGAATAGCCCCACCAGATGCGGGCACTAACGCAGACGCTACAAGAATTTCACTTACTGCTGCTTGTACTAATCTTGGTATAACACCACCAGGTGCAGCTGCGGATGGTGTTGCAATGCTAAATTTGATTAATAACGCAATTAGCGTAAAAAATATACGTTGCAATGATGGTTATGCTAGGAGAAAGGCACTTGCAGCAGGATCACGTCAAATTACAATGATGCTGCCATTGAGTACAATATTTGGATTTTGTCGCGATTATAATAAAGTGTTTCGTGGAGTTAAACACACACTTATTTTAGATCGGGCAGAACAAAATGATTGTTTACTTCGGGTTGGCGGCGCCGATGTACAATTTATTATAAACAAACTTGCTTTATGGGTGCCACGAATAACACTGTCATTCACAAAAGCAGTAGAATTAAATGATATGCTTCAAATATATACAAAGAAAATTTATTTTCAGCAATATAAAATATATCAGACTGCAGTTCCAAATACTACCGACTACACATGGCGCGTCACAACAACGTCAAGCGAACAACTACCACAACAATTATTTGTTGTATTTCAGCGACAAGCGCGACGCGGTAATCAGCAACAAAATAACGCAATATTTGATAACGCTGATGTTAGGAGAATATACCCCAGGATAAACTCCAAGCAGTATCCAGAACGAGCGATAGAATGCAATTTCGCGGATGACGCTAATAGAAATCTTACTCGACCATACATGTACCTCATGGACGTAGAGCAGAAATATCAGGACGTTGGAGATGGATCTCAAATATCAGTAGAGGAATTTCGTACACTTTATCCGATATTTTATTTTGATGTTAGTAAACGCAACGAGCGAGGTGTTGATTCGACAGCTGATATTGAAATTACCTGGACATTAGGTATGGTTCCAGCAGATGCGTTGTATGTTTATGCGCTGGTGATCAGCGACAGATTTATAACAATTGACTCTGTCGGAGGTAAAATGACAGTCCAAGTTTAATATAATATAACCCTCTTGATATATGACAAAATACATTGAAAAAGAAATATATTTGACTGACGGTCAAGTTAAAAAATTAGTGGCTGATATTGCTAAGCAAAAGCCGGTATCACTAAAAATTAGTTCATCGACAACGGGCGGTATTTTAACAAAATTAATGCTCAACATAAATAAATACGATCGCGGTAAACCGTGTGTTTTAAATCTAAACGCGTCACAGATAACTGTAATGGCGAAACATGGCGGAATTTTTGGACCAGATCTTTTTGTAATAGCTAGCGCAATACCAAAAATTTTACCTGTATTAGGATTACTGGGACTAGCAGCAGCGTCAGGGGCGGTATCTGAAGCAACTAAAAAACTGTATCAGGCGATGGAATCAAACAAATTTATCATTAGTTTTATGTAACAATAATAACATAATGCCAGCTAAAAAGAAATCGTCAACAAAGAAATCGCCAGCGAAAAAATCGCCAACGTCGACTAAAAAAAAGAAATCGCCAGCAACGACGAAGTCGTCGAAGTCCCCAACGACAAAACAATAAGGAATTATTCCTTTCGCTCCACTTTTAGCGGGGTTAGCAGGCAGTCTAATTCCAAATCTGCTGGGAATAGGTCGAGGACTAACATTACCAGGAACACGCCCGCGTTAAGTAACTTCAATATACTTGATAAGCTAAAAAAATTAAAAAAATTCACGGAGTTTATTCCAAAGATGAACTTGACAATGCTCCAGCTGATGGTTCATGTGTGATAAATATACAAGATTTTAACGACGGATCTGGCACACACTGGGTAGCAGTTTACAATAACAACTATTTTGACTCATTTGGAATTCCTCCTAGTGAGGTAGTAAAAAAAAATATATCAACAAAAAATATAAAGTAATAAATTATTCGTCTAATGAGATTCAACCAGTTGGAACATCAGCTTGTGGATACTATTGTATAATGTTTATAAAACAAATGTCTCAGCCTAAATTTAATTTTTTAAAATTTATTTTACAGTTTGGCAATCAACCTTCTCACGTTAATGATGAAATTGCAATTAACTTTATCTAAACTAAGGAATATGTCAACATATTGTCTCAAATGCAAAACTAAAACAGAAAATGAAGATGAAACAACAGAAAAAATAAAAAATAATATAATAATGTGGTAGAAAAAAAAAAGACGTTTTTAAAGAAATTATCCGGAGCTGGAATGTGTGACAAGGTTATTTTAGTAGATCATTAATACATAATGATATGCGAATGTGATTGTGACAGAGATCTTTGTCTGGAGCAAAATAAAATTGTTACGTACTGTCAGAAATGCAACAACAGAGAAATAATTGGAACAGGTATAGATATACATAAATTAATTGGCAAGTTATCAAAACCAAAAGGAGGTTGGACATTACCAGGTCATAAATACACTGGACCATATAATCCGCTAGATAAACAACTAGACGAAAATGAAAATCCACTACCAGGACAAGAACCTTACAATCAAGTTGATGCAATAGCCATACGTCATGATATCTCTTACCGTGATATAGATCGTACTGAAAACGTTCGTGTAGAGAGCTCAAAATCAGACTGTGTTAAAGTAATGCTAGATGAACTTAAAGATATGGAACCTACAAATATGCGAGAACGATTTGATAGAAGGTTGTTGCAGGGATTTATTGGAGCAAAATATTAGTTGGGTCTTTGAAAAGAATTGTATGATCATCTTGCAGCTGAATTACACAAACCTCAAACAAAAAAGTTTCCGCCACGTAAAGTTGTTGCAAATGCCGTTGACGATATCAGGGCGATAGATTTAGTTTATGTGTCAAATCCTGCTCAGTTTAATGTTGGCGCTGATGGCGCTACAAAGAAGTATCTTTTTAATGTTGTAGATGTTTTTATTAAATACGCGTTTAGTGTACCCGTTTCTGATAAAACAGGAACATCAATAACTGATGCGTTAAAACAAATAATAACAAGTACAGAAAGAAAACCAAACAGAATCTGGACCGATCATGGAACGGAGTTTTTTTAATAAAAAACTTGAGCAGTTTTTGGAGCAAAATAACATTAAAAAATATGTTACAGGAAATGAAGGTAAGAGCGTTATCGTCGAGCGATTTAATCGTACACTAAACGAGCTGATACATAAACATTTGACAGCTAAAAATGCAAATAAGTACATGGACGATCTACAGCAGATTGTTGATAATTAAAATAACACGAAGCACAGATCAATAAACATGTCACCAAATGATGCAATTAAAAATCCGATTCTTGAGAATGAAAACATGTATCGCAGACATAAATTTAAAGTTGGTGATCGAGTTAGAATTTCTCTGACGAAAAAAAAACATTTGAAAAAGGATTTACTCGTAACTGGAGTGAAGAAGTATTTGTTCTTGATAAAGTTTTACTGACAATACCTGTAACATACGCGCTAAAAGATTTTTTGGGTGAGCCTATAACTGGTTGCTTTTACCAGCAAGAGCTACAAAAAACTGAACAAGATATATTTGTTATTGAAAAAGTTATCAGGTAAAAAGGTAATAAAAGTTTAGTTAAATGTAGAGGACACAGCGATATATTTAACAGTTGGGTTCCAACTAAATCTATATCGAAATAATATTGTGATAAATTTGCTCGTATTTTAGCAGTACAGATTTATATTTGACCGGTCTACACAACGACATTAAATGTAATCTTCTTGCATTATCGACTGGCATTAAATTACATATTTTACCAAAAATAAAATCATATTTTATGCTCCTTTGTTTGCCAGCAATTTTCAGATTAAGAAAAGGTTTTATAAGTTGCCAAAATATTTGTTGCTCAGCAATAGTAAAATTAAATTTTATTATTTTTTGGCGATGATACTTAACATTATATCGTCCAGTTGTAGGTCTGCTGTAATTTTTTTAATCAACCACGTCCAGGATCTCGTCTTGTTTGTAGTCGCTGTTAAATAAAATGTCATCCTCGGTGTAACCAATGGACTCACATTTATTTTTAGATCGCCAGAGACAGCATCTCCTGCTGTAAAATTATCGCCTGCGATTATATCAGCAAGTCGTTTCATCAAGTTCATATTATAATACATTTCTATCTAATTTACTATTTTAAATGATTAACGAGATAAAATATCATCAGAAAGTTGATATATTAAATCACAGAGAATTAGCCGAAGCAGTCCGAAAATGTTTGTCGGGATATAGTTCTTATTCCGTTGACGTTATTGTGATGCAAGGTGATTCTAATAAAATTTTGCTAACAGCGGCCGAAAAAAATAAACTTAATGATAGTGCAGTAATGACGTTAAAATTTAGTAAAAATGATGTTTTAATGTTTGCTCATAATTGCTTATCTAAAAACGAGCTGGAAAATATAATTAATCGTCATATTTGAAGATGATTCTGTCAAATGTCGATTGTGATGTTTCTGATTTGGATCTGCCATCTGCAACATATTTTATTGTTTTCGGATTAATATCAAAATATTTTGCTGCACTTGTTATTGAAGGAAATTCTAGTTCCTCACCTGTACTAATGTTATATGATATTATAGGTTTAGCAGGACACCTGAAATTAATACCACCTCCTCGTCCTCGTCTGTTATTTTCTTTAGGCGTAACAGGTTCGAGATTTTCTAGACGATTGTCTGTTTTAATACCGTTGACGTGATCTATAACTACACCAATAGGTATGGGTCCGTTAAACGTTTCATAAACAAATCTGTGGCTATAATAACTGACTTTATCAGTTAGTGTTCCTCTGACATTTACCATAAGATAACCACTGTTACTTATTTTTCCTAACACTTTTTTAGTTTTTCTTCTTCGATTAATTCTTCGATTAGCCTCATATAAATCGAACACGGGATGAGGTTGAAATTCATCTTGCAAAGAAAAGTTTTCAATCTTGTCATCAGTAACAGCGTCGTTGACATGATATACTCGTTGTCCTTCTGGAATTTCATCACAGAATAAAGTGTAAATAAAATCTTTTCTAAAAACTTCAACTCGCTCGTGATTATCACCTTTAACGCTGATCATCATTCCAGCTGGTGTTAATTTACCAAACGGTTTTCCGTATTCGACGTGAATCACTGAACCTAACATATTTCCTGCGTATCAGTTGTACTTGATGTGAACGTAATAATACTCTTGCTCGTTTGCGCTTGTTATATTTTGTTTCATTATACTATAAGCATTTTTATATCTCTAATTTGTTTTTTCAACTAGCGCATTCGCATTGTGCGGTGAGATATCGATCGAATAATATATTAAATATATAAAATGTTATATAACAATACTGAAATTGGGAGATATAGCCAAAAAGATCCTTATAAGAGAACCTACAAAAATAGCTACCGCTTTTGCAGAATTTGATAACAGTTATAAATTTGATAATCAAAATATTTTAGCAAATTTTAACTCTACAAATTTGTTTCATCTCTTACATCCGACTGTAACGCGAGAACTTGCAGTACATAAAAGTATGAAACTAATAGTACAGTATCATGTTCTTTTATCAAAGTTACATGCACTCATAAAAATATACTCGATAATGTAGATTTCAGCAACGAGATTGCTAAACCATATTTAACGACTAAATCACGAAAAATATTAGCTGGAATAAATATTTCATCAGTCGCTGATGAAATACATCAGGAAATAAATAAAAAATTGGAGGAATTTACTGCATCAGGATCAGATTGGAAATTTGACATGATAAAAGAAGTTTTATTTCACACAGCGAGATATAACATACTTCGCGGTAGTTCTTACGTTGATCTCCCACAAAAAATTAAAAACACAAAATGTTGCATAAACGTAAAAAACTCTGATAACAAATGTTTCCAGTGGGCTATTCTTTCTGCGATGTTTCCAGCAAAAAAAAAAAACAAAAAAAAATGCTGATCGCGTCGACAAGTATATTAGTCACGTATCAAAATTAAATTTTAATGGCATTGACTTTCCAGACGCAGAAAAATCAAGTACCAAAGTTTGAAAAGCAAAATAATATTTTTGTTAATGTATTTGGTCTTGACGAGCGTGAAAATGTTTATCCAAGGTATATTTCGGCATTTGCTACACAAAACACAATAAACTTGCTGTTTTATAAATGACATTACGTTTGGATAAAAAACTTTAACTTCTTAGTTAGCAGACAATATAATAAAGTTAAAAATAAGAAATATTTCTGCTACCGTTGTTTACAAGGTTTTCCTACGGATGAAAACCTGCAAGAGCATGTTAAATATTGTATTAATGTTCAAAAAATAACAATGCCAGGAGAAAAAGAAAAAGTATTAAAATTTAAAAATTACAATCATAAATTAAGTATTCCGTTTGTTATTTACGCTGATTTCGTTTGTCCACTTATCCCTGTGGCTGGCGCGGAAAATGATCCAAATAAATCAAGCACCAAACAAATATAACATGTTCCCTGTGGAGCAGCTTATAAAATAGTTTGTTGCGCTAACAATAATTTTTCAAGTCCAATAAATTTGTACAGAGGAAAAAATCCTGCTGTGTGGTTACTAAACAATTTAATATATGATGTTAATAAAATTTTCAACAGATTATCTAAAACCATTCCAATAAAAATAACACCCAAACAACAACTTGATTTTGATAAGGAAGTTTACTGTCATATCTGCGAGAAACCTCTCCCTGAACAAAGTTCAGACGATAAAATGCGCGATCACTGTCATCTAACCGGCTAATATCGTGGAGCA